>ML801121.1:11664-36552 GCA_009831015.1 Picea engelmannii | reverse complement strand
ATTAATTCAATACAGTAATATGTCCCTTTCCCATAAAGATGATGTCACTTTATTACATAACTCCTTGATCATATGTATAGACTAGCTATTGAATATATTAATCTGTCTTTACTTCGATTGGTTTGCACTGTTGCAATCTGAACGGGACAAGAGCATTGAAGTGAAGCTTGGAACAACAGAGACCTAAGGAAAGCGTTCATAAGGTATGTCCATGATCCTCATCTCTTAGTTCATTCAGTAGTCTAGATCTAGGGAAAGTGTATTATTTTGTCCTGTTTTGTTCTAGATCCAGGTGGATCTAGGGAGATCGGTTTGTGTCCGCACTCATGGATTTATCCTGAAACACTCATCAACTATGACTCATCAATATGTACCAACATCATCAACTATACACCTCATGTATGTGCCAATTGATCAACTATTTGTCTCAACCATGTACCCAACATGTACCTCAACCAAAATCCCTCATCAATTTCATCATCCAAATATGATTTATAACTTTGTAATAGACTTGGTGTATATGATCACATACCTGCAAACCTTCCTTAACTTTAACAACAAGAGACTAACATTTTCATCAAACTTTACTTTAGTCTCACATGACTAGTTTTGGATTAGTCAACAACTCTAACTTGAAATAATCATAAGTATGTACCTGTGATGAATAAAGATCTTAAAATAGTACACAATGTCCTTCAGTGTTTTTTATGCAATTCCTCTAGGTGTCACTACTTGGAACCTTTCATAAAAGGAGTTATAGAAAAAATGACATACCTTGTTGAATTCTGACTTATTCTAGAGTGAAAATTTGCAGAGTGTGCCCCGCATGGAATATTTGTTGTATGGATATGAAAATTTTATACAGAATACTAAAGACTTTACTCTAACCAAATTTTTTTGTCTTACTTAATTTGGATCTGTTATGAATAAGTTATGACGTTTTTACCCGAAACAACTATTTTAGACTAGTTTCAGGACTAGCCACAAACCCTATTTTCCATAGAGTGTAACTCCAAAACTACAACGACCCACAAGATGAAATTCAACCATAGCTACTTGGATATGTTTCCTCAATGTCTTATCAATTTCATAGTCTGAATCATTCTAGAAAAAAAGTTATTTCTAAAATGGTGATATGACCTGTAAATAACATACCTTAGAAAGCATAATCAAAAGAATTTATCCTCCCTTGAATTTCGGCCTTTTTTACTTCACCTTCTCTCTAAAATTTGGCTTAGATATCCTTTGGTTACCTCAGTCAACTATAGATATTTAATATGCTCAAGTGTAATTTAAAATGAGAGAGCCTTGCCTCTTATTTATACTTTCATGTAGCTTCGTTAAGGGGTTACCTTTTAACCATCTTAACCCACTTTCCTTATTTTAGGGTTAACCAACTACTAACCACTTGTCCAATTAGTAACTTATCCATTAAATTTATTATTTAAATAATTTATTTGTATCCAATTTGACTTATAGTACACTCATCACTTCACTTTACCTCAATGGGTTACCTTCTAACCATCTTAAACCACTTTCCTTATTTTAGGGCTAACCCACTTCTAACCACTTGTCAACTTAGTAATTTCTCCATTAACTTTATTATTTAAATAATTTCTTTTGTATTCACTTTGAATTATAGTACACTCATCACTTCACTTTATTATTTACCTTCTAAAAAAATCTTAAACCACTTTGACTACTTTGACCTTTTGGGGCTTCTAGACGACTCATGAGGGTTCTCCAACTTCACATGGCCATAACTCTATAACCGTGAGGAGTTATGTGACGTTCCACATACCAATGGAAATGGAATGACATGTAATATCCATCTAGAATAGTATTTCCTTCAAATATATAAAAAATCATACCATTATCCATAAAAAAACTTGGGTCCATTACCCAAACCTGGGTTCTCCAACTTCTCATGGACATAACTCTCTAATCGTGAGGAGTTATATGATGTTCCACATACCACCAGAAATGGAATGACATGTACTATCCATATAGAATAATAATACCTTCAAATATATTAAAACTCATACCATTATACATGATGCAACCTTGGGTCCATTACCCAAACCTTTGTGCTACCGAAATTCACTATCGAACTTTCTCCAAGGGTTGACATCAATCACTAAGGGTTGAAATCAATCTACAATATCATTCTACAATGGTTGAAATCAATGGAAACCAACAATACACACCAACTATCCATCAACCTATGCCAACTGTCTAACAAGTTCCTTTTCCAATCATTTCCAAAGGAGACCGATCCATCTCTTTCCTTCCTTAATGCAAGAAACCTGTCTCTATCACCTGTCATGTGTTTTGAACAACCACTGTCAACATACCAACCACGTTTCTTCTGCTTAGCTTGTAGAGAGAGTGTCCATTCTTCATTGCTGTACTGATTCTACTTTCTTATCCATGTCCTTTTATGAGGTTCCTGTCTGTGATTGATGTTGTTCTATTGTGATTCTCTAGGAGGGATTGCCATTCTGCAATCTTTGGCCATGTGTCCAGAGTTGTTACACTTGTAGCATTCCACTTCAGTGCTCAATGATTCAAACCTGTTGTAACTTCTTCTCTTTGTTTCACTAGGCCTTCTTGGATAACCCTTTTGTGTATGAATTTCAAAGTTGTTTATGTTCCTGTTGTTAGCTTTGCAATTCACAACTTTATGTCCAAAATTATTATATGCATAACATAAACCAAAAAAGATAGTTTGATACATGGGAGTTGAATATCTTCTGAAAGGAGGTGCTCTTATGAATCCTTCTTCTTTATGAGGCCTATCTGTTCCTGTCAGTCATTGATTCTGAAATCTGAATCTTCTCGGTGGAGGAGTGTTCCTGTAATTTTCTCTGTAGACCTTCCTATCCCCTTTGATTGTTTCTGCATAGCTTTTTGGATTTGTTTCTTGTTTTTTTTTTGTTTTGGAACTTGATCCATTTTCTGTCTGGTTGTATCCAAGTACGAACTTGTCATGATTAGGCCTCTGACTACTAATAATGTCATTCAAAAATTTTGAGCTGTTCTGCACATTTTTCTTTTGAAGATCCTTTCTTAATGTGACAATTTCTGCTTCCAAATTTTCAATGATTCTATCTCTTCCTTCTAGTTGTTCCTTGAGTGCTTCTTCAATTCTTTTATCTTCTTCAATTTCAACCTTCAAATTTGTGATCATTTGTTCTAATTCCTGAATTTCTTCTTTCTTGTCTAGTTCTGCTTGTAGCTTCTTGTTTTTCCTCTTTTCTCTTTTGATAACTTCTATGGCACTCATCAACTCCTCTTGGTAGTCAAATTTTGCCTCTTCAATTTCTTCTTTAGATTCTTCATATTCTACTTAAGAGTCTTATTTATCAGATTCTTCTACTGCCATGAATAAAACTCTTTATGTCTCACTGTCACTGACTTCATCTTCATCTAACGATGAGATGTCTTCTTTGGTTCATAAGATTTTCTTGAAAACTTTCTTTGTGGTTCTTTTGCCTTTATATGTTTGTTTTCTTTTTGAGTTACCTTCATCATTTATCTTTTTCTTATGAGGAAATTTGTTAACAAAATGACGAACACCATCACAATTAAAACAAATTAAAGGAAGCTTACCTCTATACCTACCGTATGTTCCCTTGTTAAGTCTTCTGACAAAGTTTCTCACTTCTTCATCATCTTCCGAGATGTCATTGTTGCTGCTATGCTCTTTTTCTTGTTGCTTTCCATTTTGCTTTGATATTTTGGATGCTTTGAAGGCTGATTCTTTTACATTTGGATTTTCCTATTCAGTTCTCATTTCATATGCTGTGAAGATTCCATGTAATTCATCCATGCATATTGAGTTTAGATCTGATATTTCTTCTAGTGCTGATATCTTAGGGTCAAATCTCATAGGAAGAGATCACAGGACCTTTTGAACAATTACAGATTCATTGATTTCTTCTCCCAATCCTATGATTGCATTTACTATTTCATCGACTTGTAAGAAGTAAGCTACAATATTCTCATCTTCCTTCATCTTTAGTTGTTCGAACTGACCTCTGTAAGTTTGAATCTTTGTTGCTTTGACTTTTGAATCCCCTTCATAAATGTTTTGAAGTTTGTCCCAAATCTCTTTATCGGATTTACAATGTGCAACTTTGGTGAACACCGTTTCAACAAGACCATTCAAAAGTGCATTTGTGGCTTTGGAATTATTTTGACCGAGTTTCACTACTTTGTCATTTGTTGGCATAACTATTGGTACTATGTATCCATCTATAGTTGATTGCCAAATTTCAAATCCCTGTGCCTGTATATATGTCTTCATCCTTATGCTCCAAAATGCATACTTGTATCCATCAAACTGTGGTATTCCATTTTTATACAATTTGTTGCTCTCCATAATCTACCTTTCAGTGGTTAAACTGATTTCTGAAGGAACCTGCTCTGATACCAATTGTTGGATTTCTAAGAAGGGGGGTGTGAATCAGTGATAGAGCAATTTAATCCTTTTTAACCATATAGTCCAAGTGTTATATCAATGTATCATTATCATCCAATAACTGCAGAGTAAATAAGCAATGAACAAATGAACAATCATACACATACATAGTACACCAATGTTTTACGTGAAAACCCAAAGCGGGAGAAAACCACATAATTCTTTTTCTTATGTGTCTTGAAGAATTACATTCAATGGAAGCACCAACTTCCTTTGTTTTCCAGCTGCAACTAGAAGGAGGCTCCAACCCCCTAGTTTCTCAGGCTACAACCTGAGGGAAGATCCAACTCCTCTATTCTATGGCTACAACTATAAGGAGGCTACAACCCCCTATGTTCTCCAGTTTCAACCAGAAGGTGCCTACAACCACCTGTCCTTGCCCCATCCAACCGCCCTGACGTATAAGTAGAATGATGGAACCACTGTCACACTATCACTGTGAGATATACTACTGTACAAATGTACCAATCTGTATCACTGACCTGCAGCCAACCTGTACCAATAACCTGAACCATGCATCTACCTGTACCTCAACCTTAGAAAGCATCATCAAAAGAATTTATCCTCCCTTGAATTTCGACCTTATTTACTTCACCTTCCCTCTGAAATTTGGCTTAGATATCCTTTGGTTACCTCAGTCACCTGTAGATATTCAATATGCTCAAGTATGATATAAAATGAGAGAGACTTTCCTCTTATTTATACTTTCATGTAGCTTCCTCAAGGGGTTACCTTTTAACCATCTTAACCCACTTTCCTTATTTTAGGGTTAACCAACTTCTAACCACTTGCCCAATTAGTAATTTATCCATTAACTTTATTATTTAAATAATTTATTTTGTATCCAATTTGACTTATAGTACACTCTTCACTTCACTTTACCTCAAGGGGTTACCTTCTAACCATCTTAAATCACTTTCCTTATTTTAGGGCTAACCCACTTCTAACCACTTGTCAACTTAGTAATTTCTCCATTAACTTTATTATTTAAATAATTTCTTTTGTATTCACTTTGAATTATAGTACACTCATCACTTCAAATTATTATTTACCTTCTAAAAAACTCTTAAACCACTTTGACTACTTTGACTTTTTGGGGATTTTAGATGACTCATGAGGGTTCTCCAACTTCACATGGCCATAACTCTCTAACTGTGAGGAGTTATGTGACCTTCCACATACCACTAGAAATGGCATGACATATACTATCCATATAGAATATTATTACCTGCAAATATACCAAAAATCATGCCGTTATCCATCAAACAAACTTGGGTCCATTACCCAAACCTGGGTTCTCCAACTTCCTTCAAGGGTTGACATCAATGAAAACCAACCTTAATAAAAAAAAACTTGATCTAGCGCATGTCTCCTCTCACCCACTTCATTGTTGTAACCTACCCGTCCCTTAGGTTCTTTTAAAGGGGTGGGTATCAAAATTTTTCTTTCCCTTGTCCACCTTGAAGCCTCTTTTCAAGGGAATCATTGTATTTTGCTCATCAAGAGATTTCCAATAACCGTAACCATGCTCAAATCCAAGATTTGGATCAAAATTTATGGCCTTGTTCCCAAAACCATCTCATACCCACGTGGCACCATTGTGGCATCCACGTGGTTTAACTGGCGCATTTGCGACTGCTGACATGGCTAATAAAACGACACCCACATGGTAGTTTACCCATCGAGGCCATCGACCTATCAGCCCTCGGCCCCTCCGCACTCAATGTCATCTAAGTTACATTCGACCGATACTCGACATGTCGATATCCACCTACCGGGTATCAACCCATTCTGACACCACCACATCACTTGACTTACCTTCTGTCGATACCCAATATGTCGATAGTCCAGTTGACATATTGGAAACATGGCCCAATTTAGACCCGCCATATGGATTGACACGTGGTACATGTGGACCAACACTCTTCATGCCTAATAATCTTATTAGGTTAATTAATCATTACATTAATGTCTCACACCTTAGGGTTTTATTTATTTAATCCATATTTATGTTAATTAATCCTCATTAATTTAATATCCCATGTAATGACATTTTTTCTTAGTTTAATTTATTGACCTGATAAATACCGAGGGTTTACTTTACCCCAGGTGTATTAATTTCCAAACCTAACTTCTTACTATTTCCAAGCTCCAATATTTTGGTAGGGAATTAATATTAATATTTTGATTAATAAAACACCGGGGTTTTATTAAATTGATTCATAATATGTTTGTACCGACACCAGTTTAATATTTTTATTTCATATCATGTTTATTTTATATTGGCCCCGGGTATACCATTCACCCTACATTCACTCACTTCGCCATCACCCGATGTCTCGGTGGGGACTCAATGAAATATTATTATGTGATGCGTACTTTATTTAATTGGCCACCGAAGTTCGCACATAACATGCACATAACCTTCTTCACCTCCCGATACCCAATACCTCAGTGAGGAAATTTTAATATTATTATATTGACATTATTTATATTAGTCGTTGAGTAATTCATACTCACACACACCTTCTCTCTCGACCTCCCGTTGCTTGATAACCCGACGAGGGTTTAATAGTATTGTACTAACATTATATATTCCCCCGAGTATAATGTCATCACATACTCCTTATCTCCTCCATCTTTGATTTTCGATGACCCGATGGGGTTTTAATATTAATATAATAACATGATCTTATATCAACCATGTCAGCTCCCAGGTCCATCACTCACCAACTATGCATTCCTTCTCTGTTCTCTCGGTGCACGATATCCCAGTGAGAAATTTTAAGATTTTTAAAATGTTGAAAATAAGAAAAAAAAAATGCCCGACATAAACAAAATGAAATGCATTATCCGAGATATCTCGAAAGATATAGAGTTAACCTATCAAGTTCAAACCAAATTCATATCATGAGTACCTTAGCAAGTTTAGTTATTTGCCTAGAAAGGGAAAATTATGAGCTTCTTTACTTCTCGTGTACATGATAGAATTTATATTCTTAATATTCAATGTATTAAGGCAGTAGATGGCGGTGACCTCCTCCGTAGCTCTCTCCTCTCCTCCGCAAGAGCCTGGCCTTTTTCGGCCCCCAACCTCTCCTCCCAGGTCTAGTTCTATGTGACGCTCGAGCGACTCCTCCGGCTCCCCATCTGGAGCTCCTCCCTCCTTCATTCCTTCCTTTCCTACATCAGTGGTAGGATTGTCCTTTGCTGTTCTGCCGCTTCCCATTCCATCCTCCTTCAGAGACGTGGTCTCTCAAGGTTACGTTTCTGGCTTTTCTCAAGTGGTCCGTGAAGCGCCAGATCCCGTGATCCCTGTGCCTCAGGAAGCGACGGTTCGTGAAGGTTTCTTTAGATATAATGCTTTGTTTTGTAGGTTTAATAACCTATGGCCTCGGCTGGTAGATCTGCACTCTTGGATTTCCTCATAATGGACTCTCCTCCTCGAGGAGGAAGCTCATGTTCGCCCTTGTGTAAAAGGTTTCTTCGTAGTGATTTTTTCCTCTTCTAAGGATAGGGATTTGATCTACAGTTCCGGGCCCTCATTCATGGGAAGATAGGGTCTGTCTGTGTAGCTTTGGACCCCTTCTTTGGACCCCTCCTTAGCTTCCATCCCTTCGGCCCCCGTGTGGGTAAGGCTCCCTGGCTCGCCTATTCATTTTTGGGGTGATTCTTCTCTCAACCATATTGGGAATGCTCTTGGAAAGTTTCATAGTAGCAGTCCGAAAACTAAATTGGGCTTCACTACCTATGCACGGATCTGTGTAGAGATGGATTTAAATAAAGGATTCCCAACGTGAATCACTCTTCAAAGGAAGAACTATTCTTGGATGCAGAAGCTCGACTATGAGAATATTCATTTTAGGTGCAGAAATTGTTTTGAAACAGGGCACTTAGCCAACAACTGTCAGAAACTCCCCGAGAAAAACATAAACCCTAAGAGTCAATGCAAGACCACATGGTGGGCAGGAGCTCTTCCAGAGAACCAAAGCATAGAACCGACTAATGATACCCCAGACGAGGAAGATACCGAGGTTGTACCACAGAAAACGGAACAAGACACTTATGTTCAGGAGCAAGTGCCGCCTTCCCCAAAAAATCCTAAGGGGAAGGCTTAGGAGGAAACTGATCCAACCATATTGCCAGGCATATCTCAGCATGAACACCAGACCTCAAGCTGGGCTGACTTAGCTGATGAAGAAGGCCCTCTATGTCCGACAAAAATCCAATCTCAAGATCAAAGAAAAGAATGGTAGACTGTGTCAAAAAGGAAAAAAACTTTCAAGTCAAAAAGGATGTAATGACCCAAAGACGCATCGGGTCCCTGAAATAGTATGGTTTCCCAAGCTTCTTTTTGTTTTAGTTCAATTAGGTTTGTCCCTCTGAATTACCAGGAAAAATTTCAGATGTAACGAACCCAGTGGATTCCCCACTGTTTTTTTAATACAAAACTCTAACCGTTGTTGTCAAAAAAAAATATTCAATGTATTAAGGCAATAAATAGTAAATTTGGGAAAAATTACAAAGATTTACCAACCTCCCTTCAACATTCATATTTTTCTTGAGAAACCTTATATATATATATATATATTCAGTTGAATTTCTTAATCTCTTAGAGGTAAAACCTTCCATAGTAAAAGTCTGGTTTTTACTAGAACTTATTTCCCACCTATTTTCAAGAAAATATTTACTATTATTTAAGGAAGAGCCATTATTTTAATTTTTTACCTTTTGGACTTGGTTTTACTGAGTAAATACAGGTAAGAATTCCATTCTTACCATGTCTTAATAAGACATAAATTAAATACAAAATACATATTCCTAATTTCATTTGATTTACATATTCCTGATGTTAAAATACCTTATCCTCTCAACTAAATAGCCTATGCTTATGAGACCAAAATTGTGGTTAATCTTTCATTCCAGAACTCCCCTTTATCTAGCTTATTATGTTGGCTGGAAATTAAAAGCTTTTACCCATGATTCCTTGGAATATTTAGCATTCAATTAAGCCTTTCAAAGAGGTCCTAAGGCTTGACCATTGACTAGGGCCAGGTCACCTCCCAAAAATGATCTATAACTTCAGTATTATAGAGAACATCATTCATTTAATAGAGATTATAAATTCTTAACTTCAGATGTTCTGTGAAGACTTTGACAACTTAGTTTTCACTACTAGCCCATGAGTTATTGATCCAGGTGGATATCGGTGGCCACCCACCTTTTCCAACTTGCTCAAAACAATTTTCTGGCAATTTTGGCAATTTACTATTTTTAGTAGTTTTTTCGGGTCCCAAACTTCCGGGGCCGTTTTGAGGC
The DNA here is from genome assembly GCA_009831015.1 of Picea engelmannii. Classification (NCBI taxonomy): domain Eukaryota; kingdom Viridiplantae; phylum Streptophyta; class Pinopsida; order Pinales; family Pinaceae; genus Picea; species Picea engelmannii. Next base: position 26,750 of record ML801121.1, on the reverse strand, counting down.
CCTAAATGACATTTTTTTTTAAGAAAACGAGGAGCAACATGGAAATTTGCTCAATGTTTCTCACATCAAAAGTTGTATTCCTCGGATAGATCTTTCCAACGAGCTATCGTGCGCCCCAAACGAAGATCGTATGCCAAAATTACGCCATTGGGAAGTTGATGTATCAACTACCCCCATCGGGGCCCGAAAACCTTTTGGATTTTCATCTTCCGGGGTTAGGGTTTTGGATTTTCCTTATGTTAAAAAGGCCCTTATAGCCTCATTGTAACAATAATCTTCTTGTGAATTCGTGTAGCCATCACATCTCTTCTCAAATATAAGCTGCCACCATTCTAGCGAGTCTTTCACTCTGTATTTTTACAGTCTCTGTACATTTCTTTCATTAATAGAAATCGTGTATTATTGTATATTTGTGTTATGGTTGCATCTCTGATACATTTCTGTTATATTATTGGATATCTACGATATCTCTGTGCATTTATTTATTATATCTCCACTCCCATTTTGTGCCGAAAATAATCTGGATCAGTTATATTCACATAGATGGGATACAAATTCCCAACCAACACTCTGTTCTTACTCAGAGTTACAAATAATTTCTTACAATAGTCTATAAAAGTAGAAACAATCAAAGACAAACAATAGAACATATATTTACACAACTCTCTTCAGATTTTACAATCAACTAGGCACATGAAGCAACAAATTTTACTACTTGAACATAATATCAATTCTTCATAAAACTAAAACACAAATTCCATAGCATACCATGACATATGCAAATTGTTGAAACACTTATTTGAGAATTACAAGTAGATTGGCAACTGCTGACGGGTGAAGCTCTTTCCACCCAACCATAGGCACAATAGTCTTTTGTCTATCCTTGCATCTGGCTACCCCCTAGCCAGAAGATGATTCTATGAGGGAAATCATCACTCATTAGTAGCGATAAAAAGATGAAGGCACTCTCCTTCACTAATTTTTTTTTTCAAGATACATCTCCAATATCACGAAGCAAGGGGGCCTGCTCTTGACTCAAGGAGTCACAAGAGTTAGATTTCACAACTAAATACCCAAAATTCACAACCCCATTTATTAACTTGGTTTAGAGAATATATTTTCTATTTTCTTACCCAGAACATAGAGAAATTGACTTCCCTATGTTTGCTAAGAACCAAAGGAGTTTCACACACTCTTCTCCACTCATATTTGGTCCCCAAATCCAACCATGTGCATCCTCTCTCTTTTACCAATGATTTTCCTCATTTTCTTACCTTCCGCAACAAGATTTCATGGGTCAAATCCCCCAAATTTGTGGGTCATATCATAAACTTCCATATGAGTACTCTGCCCATTCTCTCATTGATTTCTAAGGACGACCACCCAACCACCAGTTTGACTGGTAAATAAATCTTCTGTGACAGAGGAAATCTTTGGGTTTGAATATTTTAATTCAGCAGGGTACTACCTAGAAAGGGTCATCTCAACTAGTAAGGGTTCCCCCTCACCATTCCCTCTCATGTCATCCTTTTATGTGTAAGTGCTCCACCCATCATAAATTTCTTTTAATTATCATCAAAATAAATTTTATCATTTTAATTGTTCATCAAGGTCCAAAACATTAAACATCCTAGCCATGACTCATGGTGACATTTAGACATATATTTACATACTGGGGAAAATGGGGCATTACAATAGTTGCTTGAGTGTGCGCAAAATGGGAATAGGATCTCACAATTTCATTTTTTTGCACACATGATATTTACCCAAAAATTTGGGTGCCAATAGAATACCACCACTATTATTTGTCTCATCCTCGAGCCAAGTGCCTCATGGAGTGACTGATGCAACAAACAATACTGTCTTCATGAGTTCCTGAACAAACTCCTTGAATTGGCTATCAGAATCATTGAGGTTTCCATGAAGTTCCTGGGTAAGCTAAATAACAAAATTTGTGTCGGTTGTCATGACCTGTGGATCTATTAGGTCCATTATTTCCATATTCTCAACTTAGGGGGCAGTCAAAACTCGCACATCTTTCAACTAGGCATAAAATATTAAGGCCTTATCGCCTGCAGAAGTGATCAACTCTTAAATGCTTTGTTGCTCACCTCGAATGACAACAATCTCCTTAGTTTTGGTTGCAATATCAGTCATTGTAGCTAGGAACTCGTCGGAAGGTAGAGAAGCTAGGATACTATTTTGTTGTGCAACCTAATCCTTGGCCGCACGATCTGGATCATTAATAACAGTTAATTATGGGGGACTTTGGAAATGGTTCCACAAGGTGAAGTATGTTCGACCACCCCTGAAAAGTCATTTGATCTATTCAAGCCATCTCGAGTGGCTACTTCAATCGTTGTAGCCTTATTCTGTAGTTTTTTATCCTTTGGCATTATCTATTGAATCTGTGCAAAAATTTATGTATTTTGAGATTCCAGGAGATGGATGTGCTCGATAACCACTCGAAGTTTCTATGGTGCCAAGATATTTGGTTGTACTTTCTTGTCTTTACAAACCCATGAATATGCTTCTTCTAGGGAAGTGAATATTTTGGATAAATTCACTTCATATTGGGCCTTAGTGTCAGTATGGGAAACAACCTCAACAAGATGCAAGGTCTAGAGGTGTTGCCAAAAAAATTCAATTTATTGTTGCACGCTTGATTCTTACTACAACTGGAACTTGGAGTCTGCATGACTAGAGAATTCCTAATCAAATTGAAGTTGTATTTGGACATACTCTTGGGCGAGAGTTTGGTTTCTCTCCCTAATATCATAGAGCATGGTAGTGACAAAACCCTATAAATCAATATTAGGGACTTGTAAAAGGTCGAGCTTTGTCTTAGTCGAGTTAGAGGGGACCATGGAAAGTGGGTCAAAACTTAGAATTCTTATTTGGATCATTCCCAGAGCTACGAGAGAGTGGTGGTCCTATGGAAGAGATCTTGGTGGTGAGTGTAAATCCAGTTGTTGACATAGTGAGTTAAACTTCCCCAACATATCATTTTGAAAAATTGTCTATATGGATAATTGAGCGTGAAGCTCCTTCATCAATTTGGCTACTTGTCGGCTAGCCTGTGGTGTTGGAGATCCAACCTATAACTACTTCATGGAAGTTTTTCATTGGTGTTTTCCTGAACTCAGACTATATTAGACCTTCGGTCAGGCTGAAGGTGTTGGGACCTCTTCATCTATTGGAGTCGCAAGTGGTGAGGGTGGATGGTTCTCCTCTATGCTAGGGTCAATGTTGATAGGAGGCGGGACCTGAGTTTTGGAAGATCACTTATGTTTCCTTATTGCCTCCTCCTCTGTTTCAGAATCAATGTCACTCTGTAGGAACTCATATGAATGGGGTGACCCATGGTCCTTAGAACCAAAATTTTATATATTCAATGCAACAACTTTGTCTTGGTGTCGAGCAATAGTCGTGACCTGCCTCTATTCTTTGGATTTTTGGGTTCTCACCTCGAACTGGTCTTGGACCTTAGAGAATGGAGGTTGGGAGTCAGCCAACCATGCTGTGACACCATCCAATATGTCCTTTTCTATAATGCAAAAGGGAATCTTGGACTTTTTCTTCTCGTTGGTTGCATGGGGAGAAATGAAAACATTATAAAACTCACATTTAAATTCAAGATAATCGACATACATGTTGATAATTTTCTCCAGAATGTGAACCTCTCATCAGAGGCCGCAATTAATTCTTTGATCTACATTTGGAAGGATTATGTGACGTCGACCTGGACTTTGGAGCTTTTGAAGTGTTGGAGAGTCAGGAATCAGGGGTCGACGAAAGGGGGGGTGATATCCATGGTTGTTTCATGTCCCGATGGTGGTTTCCATGGTACCATACCCAATACAAGGATTGCCCAATTGTAATGAAACTCTTTGCCCCAATCTTGAGAATCTAGTCAGTTGGTGATAAACATATCCAACAAGTATTGAGCCCATGCCATTTAAGTTTCTCCAACACACCGGTCTACTATGAGGACAACCCTGAGAGTGCATTCATCTTTTCAAAATTTGTGGATGAGATTTTAGGTGAGTAATTGTGTTGCAAACCGTACTGTTGAATTATTAATTTTGGGGATTAAAACCCCATGCTTCCCCCTGCATGTATCAAATCGAGAGTGGACCTCTTGAGCTATGTCTTTCACTTTGAGGGTATCCGCTGGATCTTCACCAAAAGTGGGAAGGCCCGAAACCCTGTGTATTGTGTTTAAATCAATAAGGTAAGGGTGCTCCAACCATAGATACCTCCCATGCATCCTAGTGAGAAGGAAGTGAGCACATGCTTGAATGGTTGGGGCACGGTTGAAATGTGGACATTTGAGCAATGAGAGAATGTTTGATTTCCTTAGAGGATTTTCCCATTCCTTAGTCACCTCTTTTTCAGTGCCGTATTATTTCTGGAGGATAGATGCATATTTATTGAACTGTAGTTCATGGAACTGATTGGGTTCCCTCATGTTATAATCAACACATTTTAGTAGTGTAACTTTCTCAAACGTTGGCCCCTAAAATTGTACTCTGTATGGAAACATCGGATTTGGAACCGACTGCTCCCTCACTACTCCAAACTTTGTTAAGGCTTGGGGTTTGATTGAGGATCTCATGTTATATATGATGACCATTTTATGAAAGTATGAAAACTCAAAACCAGATAGGAATTCAACTGTTGAAGTGGATTCGACCGCTAGATAGCTAATGAGGGTTTACACTTTTTCTCTCTAATAATTCTCTCAGACAAGGGGGAAAAGTAATTATCTAAAACTATCTATCCATCCCTAAGATAATAGAAAAATAATTATGCCTATCATTCATTGAGTGTGGAGCTACTGTCCAGTCCCTTCCATGAGTTGGTCGGTACCACCTTCCATCCTAGCTGTCAAATTCGTCATGCTAGACGTCGATAAGTCAATGTATCTTTAATGTCAGGCTTTTCGCCATTCACCATAATTAAATCCTTCTTTATTCTAAATCGAGAAAAGTATCCTCATGTCAGCTGCATTAATGACTCCATCCTTTTGAAATTGAAGAAAATTGACACAGTGTAACTTTATGTCATATCGATCGTTATTATCACACATATTTTACACCACTGAATTTTGCAGGATGTTGATGATGTGGATGGTTTTGTACATGTGTGAGTCTTATTCTTCGAGGGTGTTGCACATGATTCTTGCGCACCCCTACATTAGTTCACCCTTGGTTAATTATCTCCATCGACCCCAAGTAGGTCATGATGCTTCTTCATGCATGCCCAACCACTCGGTTTTCACAATGGGAGAACTGGACGCAACCCGTATGGATCTAGTGGCATCCACTAATTAACCACTACTTCCTTACTCCTGCACAACTCATATTTTTACTTAATGGGGTTAAGAGGGATAAAACAAGTGGATTTTCTTTCTATTACAACATATGGAACAACCATCTCCATCCTTCACGCATGCATCTCCCTTACCAACCCATCAGAAAATTGGTAAACTGGGGAAAAAAGTTCTTTCTTGGAAGCACGCATTGGGCCTTCAGATATTGGCTTCATGCCCCATGCTGCTACTTGGATACCCAATGCCTTTCGCAAGAACACATATATTGATGGATATCCACCCTTAGCCAAAATATTTCTCTTAGGGGATCCTCTACATCTGCTCATTCTAAAAAATGTTGTCGATGCACAACCCACCATTACGTGGGTATTCCTATTAACATTGTATCAAGGGTGTGAACCCAATGGTGCTCAAGAATATGATGCATACAGGAAATAAATGCATCCATTGGATCCGACCCATTGAACTGGTAGGACCCAGATTCTTCTTTACACACTTCAGTGGTAATGCACACACATCTCCTTGTTGAGGCTTCATAAAGCTTGTTCTACCACCTCTCCACATCATCTTCAGAATAAATATCATATGATTTCACGCTCCTCCAACTCAATTCCACATTTGTTGTGGGATTGACATAATATTCCTTGTGCCCCATCATCTTCTAGATATTCTAAACAATAGAGCTTCTATATGCCCCCTTCATTAGGATCCAACGGCGTGATCACGCATAGGGTGTCTGTCTCAAACAACATTTGTCGCTTCTTCATATTCAACTCAACATTATTGTCGAAGGCCCAGTTAATGCCAAGTAGGGTAGGATATGGATCAGAAGAATCAATAATATCTATTACTTCAAAATCATACTTCGTCTTCACCCCATATATGTTCACTTCGATTTGCTCTAATCGGTCTATAGGATAGATAATGTACTTGTTTTCCAATCACAACTGAATGGGTGACCAAACCAAGTCTGGTTTACCCATCAATTCCCATGACTTCTTTGGTAGGATGTTCACATCAGAATCCATATCCAACATGACCCCATCCATCTCATAGCTTTTGAGTTCAACTATCATCTTGAACTCCCTTCAGGCATGCTTCTGCTTAATGATCTGGCACATATCCCTTTCTGGTAGGGGGTTGATATAGCTCTTTTTGTCCCTTCTTCCCCCATGCAGGTTGCTAACATATGCATCAACTTTCACGTTGCATTAGCATCACCTCACAATCGTAAACAACAATGCAAGAATATACTTACTTGGTTCTATTATCCCCATTTTGTGGGATAACTAAGGAGATTATGTCTCAAGGCCCTCAGGTTGCAGATATGGAGTGCCAAGAGACTACATGACCAACAATATCCATTTTCATATATGGAGACCGTTCTCACCACCAAAGAAGTCATAGATTTTCAGATGGCATCCACCACACCAGCTGGCTTCCGAGAGGAAATGGGCCTTGCTCCATGAGGTACAAGTCAGGCAATATGGTAAGTGTCATTTCGATATTTGAGGCATTTGAGTATGTTGTATCTTAGACTTCTTTAGATTTCATGACATATGATTGGACATTATTTCTCCTTGTTGGTTGAGATTGTTTCCTAGTAAGTGGTCTTCCTTGGGAATGGGTTTGCTACTAGGAACTCCCATAAAGAGCCACCGTACCATTCTCGACCATACTTATCACTTTTCATCACTTAAAACCCCCATATCCTTATCTCTTGGTATTTTAAGGTGTATTAACCCAAGAAGGGGTTGTCCCTTATTCTATGGTAAGAAGGGGCTAAAGGCCCAGAGGGATTGTTGTTGGGTAAAAGATAAAATCATGTATATAAACCTTCCTGATGCTTCACCCAGGGATCCCTCAAGAAATAAATGAAATGATTATTTGTAAGAAATGGGGGAACCACAAGAATAAAAGGATAGGATGCTTAAGGGGTTAGTTGAAGGATAAGAGGTCTCATTACGAGCCGACCTATCATGATCATGTGTATCTAGCGGTATGAGATTACCATCATTTGGACACCAAGCCAGGGTAGTGGCTCTCAGTTGCATAATTGACAGAAAGGGGGTCTCATTATGAGCCAACCTTCTCTTTTCCACAAGATATTTGTGAGTGACACTGTCATTATCTAGACACCATGCCAGGTCAGTGGCCTTCAACTCATCCTGAAAACATGAAAGAAATAAAGAATGGAAAAATGATGGGCTTGGAAAAATTGCATTGCAAATGAAGGTTCTACACACCCTCTACAAAGGTACCCTTGAATGAGACACTACAACCCCTTGTATGGCATGAACACCATGCCCATTGAGTCTTGATCATTAACCACTTCATCCAATTTACATGGCTTAGACAGGGATCACTTGGGAAACATTCCTTGAACTAGGAAATATCTACCCAATAAGACACCTCATCAACCCTCCCATATCCAAGCTTGGAAAGTTGCATAATGTCTTTGAGCACTTACTTGTTTGGCAGGGCAATCTTTGATGCACATGCTTAGGTGGCTCATTTATTGATTTGATTTACTCATCATGATATTTCGACTTGAGATCCTTGGAGGGCATGCTTATTTGTATTTGCAGGACCTATTTGGTGGATAGTTTTGGAGGAACAAGCCTAGCTTGGGCTTCCATGGGGCTTGAATCCCAAAGGTTGGATGCCAAATGCCCGCATGTCAGATGAGAGGAATGTACCTTTGGAGGCCTAGAATATGACTTGAGAGACATGAAATTTGTGTGGATGCTTTTTTTTCTATAAAGCTTGGTTTTCTACAACCACAAGTCTGACAAATATCATTGCAACAAAATTTTGTTTCATCCTTGCGTTTTTTGCTAGAGCATTGCTTAATCATTGATGAGTTGAGCTAGCTTTCACTAGCTTGTCTCTTGTTTATTTTATCATATGCTTAGCACTTATATTGCATCCTTTTCTATCTTTATTGAGCTGATATATATCATTGAAGTTTTATGCAATTAGGGACAACAATCTTAACTTTCTTGTCCAACTAACATATTACATTATATGCTTGGTTTTCCTTCTGTCTTGGGAAGGTATTCACACTTGGCAGGTCACTCAACTCATTTGGAAATAATTTAACCTTCCCAAGACTCTTTTCCAAGCTCTTCATACCACTTAGAATTGACATCTAGGGACATCCATTCATACTTATCATTTTCCATCTCATTTCCCCCTACGGTCACTGAGATTCCCCCCTTTAGGTGAATACCTCACCTCTAAAGTGATGAGAACATCTGCCTAAGGTGAAAGTGGGTAGGTTCTCTCTTATTTGTCACCAATTGGGGGTTGGGCCAGGCTTTTCCCAACCTACAACTTATGCGATAACATTTTGGTGTCATTGTCGGGGAGGATTTTGAATCCTCTTCAAAATATTAATGAGACTTTGGCAAGATATCCCGAATCCTTTATCCCTTAGCTTGCCTAGCGAATCCACCCAAGGGATGTTCCCTTTCCACCTTTCTTCATGATCTCCTCTTGAATCTCATATGGCGACTCCATCCCCCAGAACCCTTCCTCTTTCAATCCTTTTCCCCCCAAGAGATTCAAACCTTCTAAGGTCTACCAAAGAAGGCCTCCTATCAAGTATCCCATTGTAAAAACCCTTTTTCATGATACCCTTCCCCTTGATTCAATGGATTTCCCTTGGGAAAATGGACTCTACAAACCCCTTAACATGTCCACTATCCAGGGATACCCCAATGCAATGCCAAAGGAGTCTAACAAGTGGTTTCCAGAGTTCCCATGAAACAATGTAGTGACCATTGAGGATCATATTTATGTCATGGGTCGAGACATCGACAATGCAATGATTGAACATGAGGATGTATCCATTAATTTATTTGCCTCATCATTAACTGAACAAGCTCTTGAATGGTTCAGAGGCCTTCCAGACAACCATCTCACATCATATGAAGCTTTTGCTAACTTGTTTAAGAGAATATGGTCAACAAAGACAAACGATGAGATGCTTGGAGCTCTATTCAATCAGATAAAGAAAAAGGAGAGTGAGAGAGTGAAGGAATTCAATACTAGATTGGACATGTTGTACAACCAGATTCCAAAACAATTTCGTCCTACATCCTCATCAATTCATCTCCTTTATATGAACACTTTTGAAGGGAAATTTCATTTCATTCTGAAAGACAAGAACCCCACATCATTGGCATAAGACAATGAGTATAGTGTTGACATTGAAGAGAATCTCCTTGATTCAAGGGTGGAAACTTTTCAGTACCCTCATGTCAATTCATAAGCAAAGACTAATGTTTCCAACAACAGTGTTCCTGATTTGATTGCCCTCTTGAATCAAAAGAGAGATAAGATGAGTACTCAGTTCACCCAGGTGCAGAATCACATTATGGTTTATTTGAGTACTGTAGAGAGGGATCAATTTTCTCCCAAACCTCAGTTTTCCAGATAAGAAAGAGATTCCATAGGTTGGAAACCAAAGCCTCAACAAGAGGCAAATTCCCCATATGCTTTGAAACCAGGTGGGATGGTTGACATAGAAGCTTGGTGCCTTCCATGCCAAGAACCTCAAAGAGAAGATGAATTCCCCTGATGGGAAGAAGACTCTCCCGACGATATGAATTTCATTGATATGATATGCATGTTCCAAGAAGAACAAGTTACACAAGAACAGATCAATGAAGCCATAAGACAAGGAGAAAGAGAGGGGAAAATTAGAGCCTTGAATCAATTAATAGATGATCAAAAGAAGGAATTAAAGAGGAGGGAATATCTGACCTACACTATAAGAAATAAAGCTTCAACCCCTCCATCACAACCTAACACTCCTCTTCCATCAACAGAGAAGGTGGTACCACCACCTGCACCTTTGGTACGTGAGTTTCTTCCTAAGTAAACTCCTGCAAATGAGATTTAGTTGAATATAGATGTTGCAAGCATGTTTGGAAAAATGAATATGACAGTCCCGACGACAGATATGTGTAAGAGCCCTTCTGTGAAAAGGGAAATTTTGAAAGTATTACAGGTGCCAACCGAGAAGGAAGATCCTCCTATCATCTTGAATACTATGTATCTCGATCGGCCAAGAGACATGAATCCTCCCTGTTGAGGAAAAGGCATGAAGAACCCCATTCAAATATTTTTAGATCTTTCTAGGCTAAGGCAATATAGTTGGGAATGTCACCCGGAGTTTATAGCCTTAAATTCAAAACAATCACTCGATCCACATGTAATATGTACGAGGAACCAAGGCTGATTTTATATATTATATGTAACTGTACAAAATAAAGAAAGTAAAAATATACATAAGTGTGTACATGGATAAGAGACAAGGATAAAAGAAAAATATGAAAAATATCATTGAGATACACATTTGACACTAAAATCAAGAATCTTATTTTTATATTAACTTCATTCTTAGATACAAATCCAAATTCTCTTTACAAACCCCTGTGAGGGTGGGGACCAAAGTCAGATTTAGAAGTCTCCGATGGGCACCCTACAAAAAGACTCTGACAACAAAACAAAATTGAAGCTAAAGATCTGGATCAAATTTCCATAAAAATGTTGTCACTTGACTCTACAAAATATTCTTTATCAGTCATGAAATCTAATCCATAAAAAAACAAGAACACATAGACTTCCAAAGATAGATCATACACCTTTATAAACAAGCTGCTGAAAGATATGATTCAATTTTGAATTCTGTTGCCTTCAATAAGACTCAACTCTCATCAAGATGGTTTAGCTTTCTAGTAAACTCAAAATGAATGAAGAAAATAATTATCTCACAAGTACAGAACAGACCTTATATCAGAAGTTCCCCTTCTGTTCTCTCTCCCTTTGTCTCTTTTTTTATTGATCTTTTATTCTTTCACAATAAGTTATGGTAGTTCAACTACCTTTCTTTTGTTAAGATTAATTAGCTTAACTAATAAGTTGAGACAAATAAATAATAATACATAAATAAGGGTCTATTTAAATAATAACTAAATAGGTGGGACCCCTTGTCACTCCAATTTTCATTTCTTTAATGATCATCAAAATATGAAATATAACACCCCCAAAAGTAACTCAAATATTCGCTTTGTAACTCCCATCCTCATATAAATATTCAAATATTTTAGTATCAAAATAAAACATGACTATAGACAAAAACATAATCATATCCATGCTATCTAAAACATTCTGTCTAAATGTGTTTTTATTGTCCAAAACATTCTGTCATCATACCAATAAAATCTGTCCTCAAAAAAGAATAACATTAAAAAGCATTAGAACCCATATTTGTTGTGAGATGCATTTTTCCTCTTTTCACTAATGGATTATTTTGATCCTTTTTATGATTTGTCCTATGCAACATCCTTCAATTGCTTGGAACCTTGTGGGTGGATTTCATTTATGACATGGGAGAAACTATATTTGAGGTGGAGATGAGAGGACACTGATTCACATGAGTCTTTGGAAGACTTGGGGGGATTAGCCACCCCTTTCCCTTTATCTAATTCTGGCCTGGGGATGACAATTTTTAATCTCTTGCTTGCATGAGAGGACTGTACTGGTGAGGAAACATGATCAACTTTGGAATTTGGGTTGAATGATGGTGGAGGAGGGGGAATGACAATGATATTGTAGGCCAACCATGATGATGTGCAACAGGTTGATGGAAAATCTCTTTCCATACATCATTGGTAGGTGGTTCTGTTGGAAAACTGAGAGGGGGGAGGGTGAATTAGTTGTTACCATGCTTAAACAATTATCCTTCTTTTAAAATATTTGTAGAAAACACTGAATGGTGATCACAATAATGCAGGGAAATAAACAATGGCACATTCAACATCAGTCACAAATATGAGAAACACAGAGACAGATATTTCCCGAGGAAACCCATACAGGGTAAAAACCTCTTCTTCTTTATATGATAAGTAATAGTTACATTCTTTACATTATCATACATATGAGCACCAACTCATAATAAGGCTACAACCTCAGTTTTGCAAGATGCTACTTGCTGAGAGCACCAAATCTCTGTTTTCTCTAGCACCCACTAGAAGGAAGCACCAACTCCCTGGTTTCTATAGCACCAACTAGAAGGAAGCACCAACTCCCTGGTTTATCTACACCAACTAGAAGGAAGCACCAACTCCCTATGTTCAAGCACCCACTTGAACCTCTGAGGACACCAGTCCTCCCTAGCACCTCCCAACCACCCTGAAATATAAATCTTTGCTACTGAAACTTATTACAGTGATATAATGTTCAACAATGGCTTACCAAACTCATCACTGTTCTGCTGCATTTCGTTGCTTTGTCTGCCTCACTGTCTTCCTGCACACATGACTTGTGTTGTCTGTTTTTCTGCTTTTTATGCTCTGTGTGCCATGTCCATTCACTGCACAGTTCCTCTTCTATTGAATTCAGCTGCTGCACTCTCCTCCTTCTTCACACATGAATCACCTTCTTCACACATGAATCACCTTCAACAACAACAACCACAACAACTCCAACAACAACATCAACCCCATCTCTTCTCTGTACTGTGTATTTATAGCTTTTGTGCACCTTGTGCATGCAATGCGTGCAATACCTCTGCATACTCACACCGCGCCGATATCCTCCACAACTTGAGTGCTCTGTCTGATCATCATCGTGACTCTTCAGCTTCTCTGGCCATTTTTCCCACTCATTCAACATCACTATATGTTATGCTGAGATTCCTCAGCCTCTTTGGCAGTTGAGACTCTTTGTCTTCTCTGTGACAGTCGAGCTCACCTTCTCTGTTCCAATTACAGGCTTCAATTCTCATCCAGCTATCAATCGCCTCCATGAGCATCTTCATCTCTCTTGAAGATTCCCATAGACTCTTCATCTCCTCTGTCAATGACCCCAAAGTGTCTTCGAGTCCTCTGGCAGAAACCATTAGTGGTTTTTGGCAGTTACACTATGACGTGCAACAGTAGCCCTCTGATCTCCTTCAGTTTCATCTGCACCGTTGGATTAGCTCTAAAGGATATTGCCATGATTTATGCGTTTCGCACTTTCGCAATTCAGAGATTCTGCGATGAGGCATCTTGACTCTTCATGTCACGAGCTCCGAAAAGGAGCTTGGCTGCTCTAGCTCCCTCCTCTACGTGACCATAGGTGGTGACCACCAGTTACAGTGACATTTCACCTTTTCGGTATTTCGACATTCGTACCAGACGCGATCCCTAAAATTTCGAGGTGGAGCTTATCTGCACTAGGTCCTTCCTCCACATGACCACAGGCGGTGACCACTGTCTGCACTAAAAGGCACTACAAACTCATGATCTTCATCGAACCTAATTGATGGTCCACGATCTCGATGAATCAACGGTCCAGATATTTTCATGATCTTGTATCTCGTTGTTCCTTAGATGGAGGCTCTCGTCACTCCAAGTCACGATAGGTGAAACTCTGAGATGGAGCTCAGATCGACGGTCCACATTCTAGGTGATTTGACAGTCCTGATATTTTCACCATCTCACATCTCGTTGTTCCTTAGATGGAGGCTCTCATCACTCCAAGTCGCGATAGGAAAAACTTCGAGATAGAGCTTAGATCAACAGTCCACGTTCTTAGTGATCCAATGGTCCTAATCTTTTCATGAATTTGCATCTTGCGGTTCCTTAGATGGAGGTTCTTTTCACTCCAAGTCGTGATAGGTGAAGCTTTGAGATGGAGCTTAGATCAACGGTCTAGAACCCTTGGTGATCTGACAGTCCAGATCTTATAGTGAGTTCTCATCTCACGATTCCTGTGATCGAGGTTCTCGTCACTCCAAGTCAGGATAGGTGAAGCTCCGAGATGGAGCTTAGATCAACGGTCCAGAACCCTTGGCGATCTGACGATCTAGATCTTATCATGAGTTCGCATCTCGTGATTCCTGTGATGGAGGGTCTCATCACTCCAAGTCGCGATACGTGAAACCCTGAAATGGAGTCTTTGACATGCTCTGATATTCTACCACATGTCCCTCTTGGATCAACGGTCAAGATTTTATCAAGACTTCACAACTCCACAAGCCTTGGTTTTGCCTGATCAATGGTCCATATTTGGCCTCGATCTAACGGTTGAGATTATTTCTCAATTTTGCATTTCATGCCTTTGACTTTCCAGTCAGTGAAATGCTGATCTATGTCCACGTGTCCTGCCCGTAGATGGATGGTCCTCCTTCTTTCAGGATTTTGTATACCCGCTTCTCTATAGGGGCCGATTTTAATTTAACAACTAGTAATTCTACAACAAGACAATAATTTCTACTGGTTTATGAAAGTTCAATAATTCCAAAATATTTTAACACGTACGCATGTAATTTTAACAATGAATAATAAATTTAATAAAAAATTAATACAAAAACAATGCATAATTCTAAATGAATACCTGAACCTGATGCTATTATCCCTCCGTTTGTCCGCAGCTTGCCTCCTTGATCGCTTCTGAACACTGCCCAAAACCATTCCTCCCTACCAACTATGTAGCTCCCTAGCTCCAAGATATCAATGGATATCCTGGCCCTCCGTGCCCAAAACCCCCAACAACTCCGGTGCACTGTATCAATCCTACTCCATAACTTCACTTCTCTCTGCAAATCCAGAGCTCCCCAAACTTCATTCCCCAACCTCCGTAGCATAATCTCCCCGTACAACTCCTTCCCTTCCTTATCCCCCCTTCACCGACTCTCCCCCCCCATTTACTCCCTACCTAACCCATTTATTACTCTTATCCTTTCCTGTTAATG
>ML801120.1:151099-161943 GCA_009831015.1 Picea engelmannii | reverse complement strand
TAAATTTTCCAAATGGCCATGTGAAAAAATTAAAAAATGTAATGTATGTACTAGGGATTACAAGAAAAATATAATCTTGATTTCAACAATTACATACGAAGGTTCAAAAGTTGAATTTGCGAAGTTAGATTGTCATGTGAAGTATCTCCGAGATCACTACAAATGGATAGCAAAAGGAATTAGAGTAAAGTCAATCTAAGTGATGACAAATCTCGCGAAATAAAAGGATATGGTGATGTATGTGTAAATTTTCCAAATGACCATGTGAAACAAATAAAAAATGTAATGCGTGTACTAGGGATTAAAAGAAAAATATAATCTAGATTTCAACAATTACAAATGAGGGTTCAAAATTTGAATTTGTGAAGTTAGATTATCATGTGAAGGATATGCAACATCACTACAAATTGATAGCAGAAGGAATTAGAGTGGGAAGTCTATACAAAATTGATATTATTTTTTACATTCATCCATTTTTTTCATCAACAAGTGTGTCTATAAAAGAACTATGACATTTAGTATATGGTCATTTAAATCTTAAAGATCTAGTTTCATTTCAAAGAAAATATATGATGAAAGATCTTCTATATTTTAAGTTTGATTATATTGAATGTTATGGTGACACACTATGAAAACAACATAGGAATGCGTTTTAATAATGATAGATAAAAAGAAAACATATTTTCTTGAATTAGTGCATATTGATGTGTGTGGACCAATGTAATCTAAATCACTCGGGGGAGCTTTGTTATGACCCAAGGAATAAGACCAAAAATAATTGATTTTGAATGGATAGATCATCATCAATGGAATGAAGAAAGAAAGAACATAAGAAAATCATATTATTGTTGGAAATATTGTTGTAATTGATGTCAAAGATAGGGGTACACTACATATGTCCAAGATAAATATTGCAAGATGGATATTGTTGGAAACATTGTTTTTGGATTATTGATGCTCACTTTGGATACCCTATATTTGAAGGAAGTTTTACCCTAGATACCTATCTCAAATGGAAGCATAGGTTATATGGTTGGAAAACTTATTCCTTTCCAACAATATATGACATTCCCTCTAACTCCCTAGGAATGAGGAGATATCATTTTTTTCGTCCGATAACCCATCCATAAAATGTAGGTTGACTCAACTTATCTTTACAGGTCGACCTTGAAAGTGAGGACATAAATACTATAAATACAAGATATATGTGCACATTTGAAGAGTATCTAAGCAAGATATAAAGTCTAAGGTGCGCATAAGAGATGTAAGGTGTGTTATGAAGAACTGAAGGTCTGTGATGCTGCAATGTGCGATGTTTTGAGGATGTGATGCTACATTATGCGCTATTTTGAGGTTGTGATGCTGTAGTCTAGGATGATATTATGGGAATTTTTCCATGAGGCTCGCTAGGGAATGAAGGCTAAATGTGACTAGGGTTTAAAGCTATGTATGAAGTATGAAGCATGCAGGTGAAGTTAGAAGTATTGTGTGTATGAATATCCTTGATTAGTGTCTACACATATACTGTTGAGTTGATGATGAGGTGAGGGGATTGGTGTATCCAACATGTTGGTTCTTGGAAATATTGTAACAGTAGGTTGGTGTCTATAGGTGTTGCTGAGTTGGTGCTTAGTTGAGGAGATCGATGTCTTCAGTAGGTTGGTGCCTATATCTTTCTAAGTTGGTGTCGAGTTAAGGAGATTGGTCTTGTTATCACTCCAAGAGTCACCCTAGATTGTAGATCGGGTGAGCTTCGTAACATACACGAATTCAAATTTTAAATTTGAAAGTCAAGCTTTAAATTCACATGGATTTGACCATAAGGACAGTCAGATTCATCAATTGTACACATTCCCAACTATATCCTTCAGAAAAAGTGGCCTTAACAACTTCAGATCAGACGATAGGCTTGATAAATGAACGAGAAAAAGAAAACTGTGATCTGAACATGTCAGAGATACTTCTAGCACTTATGACAGTAAAATCACAGCGAAAATTTGTGTATTAACAAATTCTACATCACCAATGCAAAGAACGAAGACCTCGTTCAATCTTTGTATGAATAAGAACAAGAGTAAATAAATCACTCATTAATATTAGTATGTACTTGAAAAACAAAAACAAAAAAGAAAATATGATCTCCATTGATAATAAGGAATCACCGGTCTAAAAAAAGTCTAAAAAACTACAGATAAACAAAAAATAACATAGTGATAACCATTTTGAATTCCTTTGGGTCTAAAATCCCCCCTCTTAGCTCATTCTAACCTTCAATAAGACTTACAATATCCCCCCTCTTAGCTCATTCTAACCTTCAATTACAATATCCTCCCTCTTAGCTCATTCTAACCTTCAATCAGACTTACAATAGTCTTTTTATACCTTCCACTTTCAGTGAAAGCAGAAGGTATCATTCGAATAAAAACTCTATCAGAAGATTCCTGTTCCCTCAAAATGGAGAGGCAACATGTGGATACCAAAAAATAACTAAAAAGATAAAAACTAGGGTAATGTTGGCCACGCCCCTAACATTTCTTTATGTTGATGTAATGTCCCTTTTGAGCGCTTCTCCCTTTGAAAGGTGGCCCTCCATCTCATCACTGATCTTCTAGCAACTGGAAAGATCCATCGAACATCCGACAGCTGCTTACTCTCTTCAAAACTTCAGAACAAGAATTCACAACACATTTCGCAGCACTAGAATTCACAACACATTTCGCAGCACCTGTCTTCAAGACAGGAAATGTTTTGCGCTGCAAAACTTAGATGTATACTCTATTTTCATTAACTTGAGTTGCTTTAAAACCTTGCAGAGGTTTTGGAGATTAGCACAAGGTTGCAGAAGGTGTCATAATTCAATGTTGAGCTTCTTTAACTGCCACAACCCTGTTTCTTCATCATTTGATTTAAAAAACTCAAACTCCAATAGAGATAAGATTCATTGCAGACACTTGGGATTTAACATCTTCAAGGAATTATTTGATCTTCTGCATTCACTAACTGATCTAGTATGCACATGCTAACTTCTGTAACACATTTCTATATCTACTTAGTTGAGCTTCCATGCTATGTCTCCTACAAGGCCTCCTATCCCACTGGAAACTTGAACCTTTCAATCAATACCGAGTTGTCTATCTGCCTCACTCATCCTATTTTCCTTCTCTGCTGACCACAATAGATCCTATTAATCTTATCTTTGTATTTATATTTAAGCAAGTGATCTTCCTGATAACACATTCCTGCTTTCTCATCTTTCACCATCAGATATGTGAAATTTTTAACATGCTCAAAAGCTTTTAGAACAACTTCAGGTTTCTTTCCATTCTCTTTGCATTATGTCTGCAGAATCGTGAAATGATATTTTTTTTTTAAATTAAATCTACAAGAAGACTCAGGACATCAATAAAAACACCGAGATCACATCCTCTTCAATTGAATTTGTGTGCACTGCTTGAAAACTTCAACTGGAATCCAATCAACAATTCCCACAAACACTACAATCAATGAAATTAAGTACTTATAGGAAGGAGCAATGATCTCCTAGTATTTTCAATATTTTACAACTTCCCACAAGTGCATACATTCCTCCATCTGTCACCCCATTGCAGTCACTCTCTTTGATTCTTGACTAAAGGTGAATATAAGCAGGGTTCTTCACCTCTTTCTTCATGCATGACCTGATATAAAAGATTGAGGTCTTCATTTTTCTTTGATTGTTCTGACATGTTGTTGTTTCAAATAATTCCTTTGTTCTTCTTGTACAACATCTTCCATTAGTTTGATAGCCCAATCTAAGAGAACTGCTTGAGTGGCAGGTAGACCGTTGACCAATTCAAGGCACTGATCTTCATTTTTGCATTTCATTACTTGTTCTGGAGTAAGCGAGTCTAATACCCCCATGGAAGCTCCCTGAACCATGCCTTTATCAAACCTGCCAAACAATGGAGGTTAATATCATGTGGCACAATCGTCTTGTTTATTTGGTTCATCACATGCTCTTCTTAACTATTCTATGCATTGATTCAGAATATTCCCTCTACCTTTAGACCTCCTGAATCATATGAACACTGCATTGATTCTGCAGAAACTCCAAAAACACTTACAATGGCACAAGGAACCCTTCTAAGAACTACAAGCGATCCCAGGAAGCCATGGAAGCGATCGAAAGTGACATGCATAACATGCCTAGAATTTGTCGGCCAGTTGATCTCCATTGAGTAGGAATCCTCTCTGGTTACTCTGCAGGAAACAACAAACTTCCTCAAGGCCGCTAAGACGGGGGTGAAAACAGATAACCAACATGATAAAAACCCTCATCCCAAACTATTCCACCTAGATGGATCTGGAAGCTGGCTTCTCAAGGTCGTGTTTTGCTGTGACTATATCTGATGCATCATAAACATGATTATACGCCACCTGATGAACAAGACCCTAAAATGGAACCTGTATCGTTAAAAAAACACCTCTTTCACCTTCCTGTCCGTTCCATATGAGCGGTGCCTTGACTCTGGCATTTTGGGGTTGACACCTGAACTCAACACTTCACACCTGCGTTTTTTGTGTAATGGGAAAACTCTCAGCCCTCTGAATTGAATGTGCGTTATCTGATGATGATACCTGGAACATTCTGTCTACTGGTAGCAAGAATTTGACACTTTCAAACCATGCAAACTGACACGATACACCTCAAACCCTGCAGCTGGCATTTGTTACATTTGGAAACTCTACGTTTTTTATTCAACTAATGGGACATATCACACATAGATCGGGAAACAAAGATTAATATTTTTTTAAATATGTGAACGCTTCCATAGTGCTTGGACACGTTGAGCATAATGGACTCATGAATTTGGCGCTTGGAGCTGGGATTTGTGTTGTGTATTGAATGGTTTGATATGTAATGTTGCTTGTGATAAATGCTTGAGTCAAGAACCTTTGGACTTGGACAATATGCTTCAAGTAATTCGATATTGGGCCTATAGGTGCAATAAGTTTACCCAAAAATAATAACCATGAAAGGTCAAATTGGTTTAAAATCCAATATAACATTTTGTTTCCAAAAAATGCTACCCAAATCTTTTCTAATCATATGATCCTTGAAAATAAATATAATTTGGATAAAATAACCAATATATTTATTTTAAAATAAGCCAAAGGTCAAATTGGTTTAAAATTTAACATAACATTTTGTTCCCAAAAAATGCTACCCAAATCTTTTCTAATCATATGATCCTTGAAAATAAATATAAATTGGATAACATATCCAATATATTTATTTTACTTGGGTATATTATAAATGGGAATTCTATCATTTGTAATGTAGATTGGCACGAGGTAAATCATGAAATGTTTTGGCAAAAAGCATAGAGAGAGTTCATCAAGACTTGATGGAAGAGTTTGGAAACTGTGGGACCTTGCTAAGAATTTGATAATTGTGACAAATTTAGCATAAAATTGATGAAGGTGTTTAAAATTTTGATGGTGTGCATTTGAGTGCTAACATTGGCTCCAACTGGGACGGAGACCTCCCTGTGAGTCTCCAAGAACCTAGCAGTTCCAGTGGCCTTTTCATTGGGCTATGGAGTCAGTTGTGCGACCAACCTCTGATACCACCAAAATATGCTACTTATTCAAGAAATTAACTGATAAACATTATTGCAAAATGAAAGAAAGTGAATGCTCAAGAAACGAGCTTATTTCCTATGCTACCCTACCTCTAACCAGATCTACAACTAGCTCAAGTAAAATTAGACTTCCACAGTAACCATTGAAGTAATTTTAAGACTAAAATAATATCATCCCTGCCACTGATCAATAGATAATGACACAAATATAACAATAGTGATATAAACTCCTTCAGAAAACCATACTCACCCATGAATACCGATGAAATAATGAAATCTGGAATTTTCAGAAAATATGAAACATATGACTCAATATACGCTGCAACTGGATCCTTGAAACTAAGATTGGAAACATGTTGATTCACAAAAAATAATTGTCCATGCATAAATGCCTCTCTGCTTGCAAATAGATAACCTTCTTGTCCTTTCAAAATCAACTCTTGATCGTAAAAAATTGCAGTCTCTTCATTTTCAGCATGATTATCACAAGATAATGGCACAACAGATTTTAAATCACTCTGATAATGATCAGCTAGGAACATATAATTATCTATGCAATCATCAATTACTATATGCTCAACATGTTTTGAAAATTGATCATAAGCTTGACATGCATCCCTGTTCATAGAAAAATCTGCAAATACCGAAGAATCCTGATCCAAAAGTAAATCATACTGGCAGTCTTCCTGCTCACGTGCATGCAAATTTTCAGAGTATTTTTGATCTTGGATCTTCTTACAAACCCGTATATTCTCCTCGACTTCTTCAACATATTCAAACAACCATTGTAAAGATGAATATTTCCTTTCTCTCAGGAGAAGGACAATATCTGAATGCTAAGCCATTTCATAGTACACCATGGTAGTAGTACCGGAAGGTCGGATTTCCAATGGCATGCTATGATAAACACTTTAAAACCTCATGTTGAAGAAAACCAAAGCTTCTTCTTCCCCTCTCCCGAAAGAATTAAAATCAGCCAAGTATTGGTCAAGGTACTTGTTCACACTGCAATACCTTAAAAATGAATTGCATATCTCGATCCAAGAACCAATAGAATCGAATCCCAAACCTTTAAACCACACATCAACATCTCCAAACAAAGATTTGGAGAACAATCTCATTGTAACATCATCATGTACTATCTCAAACTGATCAACAAAGTTCTCAAAGGCTTCCAAATGCCTTTCAGCTATAACATGATCCTCTACAGAAAACCAAGGAAGGTACTCAAAGAAATCAAGAGGATAAGGATGAAGGTGATATGGCAGTCTTAAAGGTTTAAACATCTTGTCTTTGATTCTAATTTGAAAACTAGTGGGATGAATATGAGGTTTAACAAGCTGATGGAAAGGGTCAACAATAATAGCAGAAGGTAATGAGATATGAGAAGGCTTTGAATCAGTTTCAACCTCCTCAAGGTTACAAGGGCGATCAAATCCAGGATGGATTTGAATACAAAGTTCATCCTTATGAATAGGGTGAGGTGAGGATACATGATCAACATATACAACATAAGCAGAAGGCATGTCTTCTTCTTCCAAGGATGGATATACAAATGAAGGATTATGATCATTCGAATAGACAAAGAAAAGGGTAATCCTCTTTATACGTAAAGGGAAAGAGAGAAAGGAGATGATAAAGAAAAATAAGAGTTCATGAAGAAATCTCATCAATTGATACTTGGTCACCCCCTTTCACATGGTCATCTTTCTATCGGTAGGATCCTTCCTCCAGTGGAGTCTTTGATGGTGGAGTCACCAGGTAGATAATTACAGTCAATTTATGTGTTCCTCTCTTGTCTACCATCAAGATATGGATCTATGTTGTTCTCCCAGGGAAGCTAGCTTCACACTTCTTTCTTCAGTAATGACGCCATTTATGTTATCACTCTAAGAGTCACCCGAGACTATAGATCAGGTGAGCTTGGTAACATACATGAATTCAAAATTTAAATTTGAAATTCAAGATTTAAATTCACAGGGATTTGACCATAAGGACAGTCAGATTCATCTACTGTACACATTCCCAACTATATCCTTCAACAAAAGTGGCCTTAGCAACTTTAGATCAGACAATAGGCTTGATAAATGGATGAGAAAAAGAAAACTGTGATCTGAACATGTCAGAGATACTTCCAACACTTATGACAATAAACTCACAGTAAAAATCTATGTATTAACGAATTCTACATCACCAATGCAAAGAATGAAGACCTCATTTAATCATTGTATGAAGAAGAACAAGAGTAAATCAGTCACTCATTAATATTAGTACACAGAGAAAAACAAAAATGAAAAGGAAAATCTGATCTCCATTGATAAGGAATCTCAAGTCTAAAAAAATACAGAGAAAGAAAAAATAACACAGTGATAGCCACTTTGAATTCATTTGGGTCTAAAAGCCCCCCTCTTAGCTCATTCTAACCTTCAATTAGAATTACAATAGTCTTTTTATATCTTCCAATGTCAGTGAAAACACTATCATTCAAATAACAACCCTATCATAGGATTCTTGTGCCCTCAAAATGGAGAGGCGACATGTGGATAACAAAAAATAACTAAAAAACTAAAAACTAGGGTAATGTTGGCCATGCCCCTAACATTTCTTTATGCTGATGATCTGTCCCTTTTGAGCACTTCTCCCTTTGATAGGTGGCCCTCCAGCTCATAACTAATGTTATAGAAACTAGAAAGATCCATTGAACACCTGACAACTGCTTACTCTCTTCAAAACTTTAGAACAAGAATTCGCAGTGCCTGTCTACAAGACATGAAATGTTTTGTGCTGCAAAACTTAGCTGTATACTCTATTTTCATTAACTTGAGTTGCTTTAACACCATGCAGAGGTTTTGGAGATTAGCGCAAGGTTTCAAAAGGTGTCATAATTTAGTGTTGAGCTGCTTCAACTACCACAACCATGTTTCTTCATCATTTTATTTAAAAAACTCAAACTCCAATAGAGATAAGATTCATTGCAGACACTTGGTATTTAACATATTCAAGGCATTCTTTGATCTTTTGCATTCATTAACTAATGTAGTATGCACATGCAAACTTCTATAACACATTTCTATATCTTCTTAGCTGAGCTACCATGATTTGTCTCATAGAAGACCTCCTTATCCCACTGAAAAATTGAACATTTCAATCAATACCAAGCTGTCTATCTTCCTCACTCATCCTATTTTCCTTCTCTGCTGACCAAAGTAGATCCTATTAAGCTTATCTTTGTATTTATATTTAAGCAAGTGATCTTCCTGATAACACATTCTTTCTTTCTCATCTTTCACCATCAGATATGTGAAATTTTTAATATGCTCAAAATATTTCAGGACAACTTTAGGTTTTTTAATATGCTCAAAATATTTCAGGACAACTTTAGGTTTCTTGTCATTCTCTTTGCATTCTGTCTGCAGAATCGTGAAATTTTTTTTTTTTTTTTTTAAATTAAAGCTACATGAAGACTTGGGACATTAGTAAAAACAAGGAGATCACATCCTCTTCAATTGAACTTGTGTGAATTTCTTGAAAACTTCAATTGGAATCCAATCAACAATTTCCACAGACACTACAATCGGCGAAATTAAGTACTTATAGGAAGGAGCATTGATCTCCTAGTATTTTCAAGATTCTACAACTTCCCACAAGTGTAGACATTCCTTCATCCGTCACCCCATTGCACTCGCTCTCTTCAATTATTGACTAAAGGTGAATATAAGCAGGGTTCTTCACCTCTTTCTTCATGCATGACTTGATACAAAAGCTTGAGGTCTTCATTTTTCTTTGACTATTCTGACATGTTGTAGTTTCAAATAAGTCCTTTGTTCTTCTTGTAAAACATCTGCCATTAGATTGATAGCCCAATCTAAGAGAACTTCTTGAGTGGTAGGTAGACCGTTGACCAGTTCAAGGCACTGATCTTCACTGTAACATTTCATTACCTGTTCAGGAGTAAGCGATTCTAATACCCCCTTGGAATCTCCCTAAACCATGCCTTTATCAAACCTGCCAAACAATGGAGATTAATATCATGTGATATAATCGCCTTGTTTAGTTGGTTCATCACATGCTCCTCTTAACTATTCTCTACATTGATTCAGAATATGTCGACCTCTTCTTTTAGACCTCTTGAATCATATGAACACTGCATTGATTCTGCAGAAACTCTAAAGACACTTACACTGGCACGGGGAACCCTTCTAAGAACTACTAGCGATCCCAGGAAGCCATGGAACTATCTAAAGTGACATGCATAACATGCATAACATTTCTCGACCAGTTGATCTCCATTGAGAAGGAATCCTCTGTGGTTACTCTGTAGGAAACAAAAGACTTCCTCAAGGCCACTAAGAAGAGGGTGAAAACAGATAACCATCATGATCAAAAACCTTCGTCCCATACTATTCCACCTAGTTGGATCTGGAAACTGGATTCTCAAGCTTGCGTTTTGCTGTGACTTTCTGCGATGCATCATAAATAGGATTATAGGCCACCTGATGAAGAAGACCCAAAACTGGATCCCGTATCATTAAAAAAACACCTCTTTCACCGTCCTGTCCATTCCATATGATCGGTGCCTTGACTCTGGCATTTGGCGGTTGACACCTGAACTCAACACTTCACACCTGCGTTTTTGATGTGTAATGGAAAAACTCTCAGCCCTTTGAATTGAATGTTCTTTATATGATGATGATACCTGGAGCATTCTGTCTACTGGTAGAAAGAATTTGACACTTTCAAACCATGCAAACTGACACGATACACCTCAAACCCTGCAACTGGCATTTCTTACATTTGGAAACTCTACGTTTTTTATTCACCTAATGGGACATATCCCACATAGATCAGGAAACAAATCTTGATAGTTTTGTAAATATGTCGATGCATTCCACAATGCTTTGACGCATTGTGAATAAAGGACTCAATAGTTTGGAGCTTTGTGTTGTACATTGGATGGTTTGATATGTAGTGTGGCTTGTGATAAATGCTTGAGTCAAGAAACTCTGGACTTGAACTATATGCTTGAATAATCGGAGATTGGGCCTGTGGGAGCAATAATTTTACCCAGAAATAATAGGGCCTGAAGGGTCAAATTGGCTTAAAATCCAATATAACTTTTTGTTTCCCAAAAATGATACCCAAATATTTTCTAATCATATGATCTTTGACAATAAATAGAAATTGGATAACATAGACGCATTGTGAATAAAGGACTCAATA
>ML801120.1:118753-150999 GCA_009831015.1 Picea engelmannii | reverse complement strand
CTGTGTTGTATTTACAGAACTAAGATTTAATGTCGCTACCAAATTAATTGTCAGATCATGAGTTTGAAAATGGATTGGGGTGTTTCCTAATCATTTGTTAACTCTAGTAATTAAAATTGTAGGGTCATTGCCAATTAACCTTGCAACCAGGGTCTTTATAAACTTGCATGGTTGCAGACAATGGTTATGCCAATATAGAAATCAATTTAGGATTTTGCACAGTTATTATTTTAAAAAATATTTAATGAACTACTATATCAATTGTATTAGGATTTTTTATATTAAAAATCTTAGAGCGTATCCAATTTGGATTATGGATATAGTAAAACTCTTAGTGATAAGGAGTGATGATCTTTTAGAGAGCATATTAAAGGTTATTATAAACTAATAATAAATAGAGTGATACTCTTTTAGGAATAATGTTCAAGAGTTTAAATATCAATTTAACTTAGGATATCTTTCTATTATAGTAAAAGAGATAATATTTTAGGATACTTTTAAAGGAAATTGAAGTTATATCTTTAAGGATACATTATAGAGTGAGACTTAAAGAGATTAAGTATTCATGTTAGGTATGCATGTAAAGTTTGTTTTTGAATTTTCGAAGTCACGACTCAACTTTTACCAATTAAGAATTGTTGTTGACTTTTGTGTTTAGAGTTATGAATTAAATGAAATTGCGAGTTTAACTTGAAACACAATTGATTGTTTTCCGATGGGATTATTATGTGTATTGTATGAAAATTTTAGTACCTTCTATCTAGAGAACTTATATGTGGATTCATCGCATGCGTGTTAAATGGAATTTCTTGTTATGCTTCACGATAAATGTTATAAGATGTTCTTACTCAATGCCCGTGCAAATTGCTTAAATGTCTGTTTAATCGTAGTAGACTATACTTTGTGCTTAAAGAATTTATGATGAATATTGTTGTTGATTTAGTCGCGAAATTTGGAATAGGATGATGGTTAAGGGAACTAGATATCTCCTTGTTCCTCAAAAAAATCACCAATCCTGAGACCTTTAATGGTAAAAATCAATTGGATGAATCCTGGACTTGAGCATTGATTATGTGTCTTTGAGGTCCTAAGCTTACATGATAGGTTGGGCGGGTAGACATTCTTTGTTATCTTTATGTGATATGGTTGATCTCGAAAAATAGTGATGTTGTATTTGGATTCTTTTGGTGTAGTGATGAGATGATATTGAATGAGTAATTATTAATGTATGTCATTGTCTCATATCACTTGTCCTAACAATTGTTTAAAAAAAAAAAAATCCTCTACTATACTCACTTATTTTGATGTCCTAATGGAGGGGACATTACATATGGTATCAGAGTGGGTTCAACCCTTTGACATTGGACCATTATGCCTTCCACCGTGTTAATTAAATGATTAAAAATATATCAATAATTAAATTTTGAAAATTATCCATGCAGGTAATCATGGTTAGAGGATGCAGGGTAAGTAGACGACATGGTGCTAGAGGAAGAGGTATGACACCTATGATAGTACCAACGTCAGAGGGGTCTAATCTCCAGGGAGAAGGACATACCATTGAGCAGGAGCATGTTGCTGTGGGAGATTTGGTAGGTATGATGAGATCCTTCCACATGATGTTAGAGGCGTTGATCAACTGCCTGGATCAAGATGAGGGTAGAGCGTCTGTGCCAATGAGGGGTCACAACACACCCCAGCTGGTAGTAGTAGTATACATAGAGAACTTGAGAAGGTGATGTTCTCGAGTTCTGGGGTGCCATGGATGGCTTAGATGCTGAGGCATGGTTGGAGAATATGGCGATGTGCTTCACACTTCGTGATTACACCTCCAACATGAAGGTCTGCATGGTGGTATTTCAACTGAAAGGGAGTGCTCTACTTTGGTGGAAGACACTCATACCTCAACTAAACATGGTCGTTGAAGACATGTCATAGAAATTGTTTGAGGAACGTTTCCAAGAGACGTATTTTTTGGATGAATTCATTGAGCATTAGCTTAATGAGTTCAATTCCTTATGATAGGGTAGTCGTATGGTTCCGGAGTATGAGGCCATGTTCATGGATCTACTGAGGTATGCTCCACATATGAACATGAATATGTTGAAGGTCAACAAGTTTGTGTTTGGACTTAAATTCAACATTCGTGCAAAGGTGAGGATCCTAATGCCTCAAACGTTACATGATGCAGTTCAGAAGGCCCTCATTGATGATGAAGAGCTAAACAATGGGGCTCAGGGGAAGACTCCTTCTAGACCGATTGGACAAACGAATTCAGGACCACAACAACATCAGACACCAACTATATAGACTTCTAGGAATCGAGATACACGTAGATGACCTATGTTCTCAACACTACGATGACAAAATCCTCATCAGATGACTCCTTACACAGGACCACAATAGCATCAATAACATCATTTGCAACAACAACAATATTTTAGGCTTGTTCAACAGAACAAACTGGGATGAAAAACTTCTAGGCCAACAACTTCTACTTCAGGGACCAGGAGAGTCACATTACCAGTGAGACTATTTGATTGAGAAGGATAGAGTGACCGAATCATCAGGATCCACTTCAATTGGATATTTGGGCAATGGCCATAGGATACATGTAATGGTGAAAAATTGCCAGGCTAAGCACTGGTCCACTATGCTTGAGATGTGAGGTACAATCTCCGACCAAACTTTTACTATTTTGATAGATCTAGGTGCCAAAGAGAGCTTTATCTCTAGGGAAGTGATAAAGAGAATTAAGGTAAAGGAATTCGAGAAGATGAGTTTAGATATGTAGAAATGACATTTGGTGCCAAACAAAAAGTTGGAGGAAAAGTTATGGACTATAGTATTAACTTGGGAGATTTTGTAACAAAGGTAGATCATTATGTCATGATCTTAGGATCTTATGAGATAGTGATTGGTATGGACTGACTAGAATCGCCTGATGCGATACTTAACTGTAAGACGAAATGGTTAACTTCACAAATGATTTGGAACAGAGTAGAGTGATTGTAGGAAGAAACCAGGGGGTGTCCTTGAGATTTATTTCTTCCCTATAGCTACAAAAGATTATGTACAAGGGATACAAGTTATATGCAATCTTAGTATTAAACGAAAAGGGCGAGGCAGAAGGATTAGAAAACCTTCCTATAGTGAAAGAGTTTGCAGACATGTTTCCATAAGATTTACTAGGTTTACTGCTCGAAAGAGAGTGGGAGTTTACAATAAACTTGAAGCATGGAACTAAACCATATAGGATGTCAACCCTTGAATTGCAGGAGTTGAAAATGCAATTGAAGGAATTTTTGGACTTAGGACTTATACATCCAAGTGTGTCACATTGGGGTGTATCATTTATTTTCGTGAGAAAGAAGGATGGATCATGGAGACTTTGTATTGACTATCATCAATTGAACAAAGCAACGATCAAGAACCAGTATCCGTTTCCCAGAATATATGATTTGTTTGACCAAATGAAGGGAGCAATGGTTTTTTCAAAGATTGTTTTGAGATCAGAATATCACGAATTATGGATTAAGGAAGAATATATCCCTAAGACTGCATTTAAGACAAGATTTAGACACTATGAGTTTATAGTTTTACCATTCGGATTGAAAAACACCCTGGGGTTATTCATGAGTTTGATGAATGGGGTGTTTTGAGAATACTTGGACAAGTTTGTTCAAGTATTTATTGATGACATACTGATTTATTATCGGACGAAAGATGAGCACACCGAACATTTACGATTAGTCCTATAGTGTCTATGAGAAAAAAAATTGTACGAGAAGCTATCAAAATGTGCGTTTTACCAATCGAAGATTCATTACTTGGGACATATCATATCTGGTCAAGGTATCATTGTGGATTTAGCAAAATTTGAGGCTATTATGGAATGGCCAACACCGAAAAACATACAATAAACACACATCTTTATGGGTTTGGAAATATATTACCGATGGTTCATCGAAGGTTTTTCAAAGATAGAAAATCTGGTCATGGAATTGCAAAAGAAAAACAAGAAGTTTGTTTGGATAGGGAAATGCGCGGAAGCATTTCAAAAGCTTAAAGAGTTGTTGATGACATCACCAATGTTGAAAGTCCCCGACATGGAAAATGAATTATTGGTATTCATGGATGCATCCAAGGAAGGTTTGGGTGGAGTTTTGATGCAAGACGGTCGAGTGATCGCTTACATTTCAAGGAAATTGAGAATGCATGAAGAGAACTACACAACGCATGCCTTGGAGTTATTAGAAATTCTATATGGCTTGAGCGTTTGGAGACATTATCTGATTGAACAAAAATTCAAATTAAAGATAGATCACTGTGGATTGCAGCATATATTTACATAGATTGACTTGAACGCGTGACAAAGGTGTTGGTCAAAATTACTTAGCGAATATGTCTTTGAGATTACTTACAATAAAGGAAAAATGAAGAGAGTGGAAAATGCATTGATTCAAAGATCACACATATACTTAGTAATAAATCTTAAGATGAATCTTCGAGAAAAAATTCTAACTTTACAGATAGACAATGACTGGTATAAAGAAGTTAAGGATAATATCGGACGAAATACCACGACGGTACCAAAGTTTGAAGGTTATTATGATCCGTATTTCTCAGCGGAACGAAAAGAATAATAGTCTGAATACAACAACAAAGATATACAGAGAAAAACAACAGATATCCATTGAATAATAACGTCTATTGAATAAATAAAATAGGTTGAAACTGTAAAACTGCAGAACTTAAAACAACTTGCTTGAATGGTGGTAGCTATCTCTGAGAAGAGATGTGGATGCTATGTGCATCCTTCTAAGAAGAATGATTACAATGAGGCTCCATAGGCATTTTTAACATTACTCATGAATGACAAAACCCTATACATAAAAAAACCTAACCCTAGGAGATGAAACACCAAAAGTTATGTGGGCCCCGATGGGTAAGTTGGTACCTCAACTTCTCTGGGTTGTAAATTTTACATACAACCTCCATTTTAGGCATGTGATAACCCATTGGAAAGGTATTTTCAAGAAATACACATTATTCCATAAAAATCTAACTTTTATTACAATTTGACTTTAACAATCCAAAAAAACACTGTTTAGGGCCCCAAAATGACCGTGAAATTATAGAAAGATGTACTAACATGAAAAATCCCAAAATAAGCCAGTTGGATTAGGTGGGAGACCACCAATATCCACCTGGAAGCTGTGTAGGGCTTTAGACATCCCCAAAAGTGTATAACCCACAATTACAAAGAATTACTAAAGAACCCGTTGAGTTAAAAATTGTCAATAGGAGCCAGTTGGAATAGGTGGGTGGACACCAATATCCACCTGGATCAGTCCTCCCCCCTTAGGAAGAAATGGTCTCCATTGCATTGAGTGCCCCGATCAGGTGAGGAAACTTCTACTGAATTTGGCCCTAGGTGAGCCACTTTTCTTGGTGGAGGAGTTGCCCTGCCTTGAAAACCTGATAAAGTTGGATCCTCTACAGGTGAGTGCCCTTGACCCGTGTGTCCACTATCTGATCATGGATGCCTATTCCATGCAGTCAGGGTTGAGCTCTGTTGGTGTCAACTATTATGTGATCTTTGAGGTGTCTAATAATGGTGTAAAATATGGCCAAAGGAGGTCCACATTGAACATTGGGTGTAAGCCAAGGAAGGGTGGAGTGTTGAGCTCAAAATCATTGCTACCCACAACCTTGGTCATAGTGTAAGGCCCATAGAGAAGTGGGTGGAGCTTCTAATGGGGCCCTGTAAGGTGATATTTCTACAAATGTAAAGATACCTTGTCTCCCACTTGAAACTGGTGAGGTACTCGGTGTTGACCATGGCACTGCTTGTACTTAGCATTGGCTTTCTAGAAAATCTCATGGACATGTTGGTGGATGTGATGAATATTCTAAATGAATTTGGTGGCTTTGTTGGCCTTTGATTGAACATGGGAATAATCTATCTGTGTTGTTACAAGAGGTAGTGCAACATCAATAGGAACTAAGGGTTGGAATCCCAGCCCCATATGAAAGGGGCTATGGTTGGTGGAGCTATGGAGAGCCCTATTGTAGCTATGATGAACATATGGAAGAATATCATCCCATGTACATGGATGCTTAGAGTTATACATGCACAGGATGTGCACAATCATCTAATTAACAACCTCTATTTGGCCATCGGTTTGAGGGTGGAAGGCAATGGATTTATTGAGCTTGGTTTCCAAAAGGGACCAGGGACTCAACCAAAATGTGCTGAGAAACCTATTGTCTCGATCAGAGATGATGGTTTTTGGTATCCAAAAATGGACCCATAGTCGTTCAAAGAAGAGAATGGCAGTATCTACCACTGTGATGATTTTCTTACAGGCTATAAGAATGACTATCTTTGAAAACTGATCAGCCACCACAAATACACAATAATTTCCTTGCTTGGTGGATGGAAGGCCAAACATCAATCCATCGAGACAGATTCCCAAGGCCTCTCGAGAGTAGGAAGAGGGGTGTATAAGCCTTGATTCTTGATGGCTTGCTTGGTAATGGCATAGGAAGTGCAATATCTGATATACTTGTGGACGTCCTGTCAAAATTTTGGCCAATAGAAATGTTTCTATAGAATGACCACAGTTTTATCCATGCAAAAATGTCTTGCCATCCAACTGTAGTGAGCCTCAAAAATCATATTTTCATGATCACTTGCAGGAACACAAAGATGGCCCAGATGGCATAACAATACATCCTGAATGTGAAAATCGGTGACATTCGCGCCTGTACCCAAGAATTAATAGGTCGTGGTGAAGTCTAGATCTTACTGATAAAGTTGTGGTCACTCAGATGCCTCATGCCCACAGGAATGGAGCACATTGGTGAGTGCAGCCATGAGATTTCGACTAAGGTAGTCAGTGACATGATTTGTGCTCCATGTCTTATACTTGATGTTGAGATGGAACTGCTGCAGGTAGGTGGACCGCTTCTAATGGCGTCCATTCTGCAACTTCCCCTGTGTCTATATGAACTGCAGAGGCTTGTGATCAGTGTGGATGATTGTCCCCTTTCCCAGAATGTAATGTTTCCATTGACGATAGGATTGTACAATGGAATACATTTCCTTGTCAAAAGTGGGGTATTTCCTGATAGTATGTGAGAGTTTCTCACTATGGTGTGCTATCGTATGACTGTGATAAGTGAGAAATGCACCTACAACATAGTCAGATGCATCGATATCAATATCGAATAGTTGTTTCATATCGGGTAAGGAGAGTACTAGAGCCGAGCACAAGTGATGCTTAAGATCAACAAATTATCGCTGTTGTGACTTCCCCCATGTAAAAATTTCCCTACCACCACCCTTGTTCACTTGGATAAGGGTCCATGCAATATGGGAGAATCCCAACATGAACCATTGGTAGAAGCTGGAAAGTCCCAAGAAGCTCCGAAGCTTGGTTAGTGTAGTCGGGGTTGGCCAGCCATGGATGACTTGGATCTTAGCTAGATCCACATGTACCCCATCCTCATCAACAATGTAGCCCAAGTAATGGACCTTGTTCATGCCAAAGGAGCATTTTTTCCAAGTTGGCATATAGCTTGTGCTACCGCAGAGTGCTCAAAACCTGCTGAATATGCTGCATGTGCTCCTCCCAAGTTCTGCTGAAGATGAGGATGTCATCCAAATATACCACCAAAAAATAGTTGGTGAAGGGTATCAATACATCATCCATCAAACTCATGAAAGTGGCTGGTGCATTTGTTAAGCCAACGGGCATGACCAACCATTCAAAGATACCTTCTTTATATTTGAAAGTTGTCTTCCATACATCAGTTGGTTCGATGGGAACCTAGTGGTAGCCAGACTTTAGGTCAATATTGCTGAAGAAATTTCCCCCCTTGAGTTGGTCAAGAAGGTCATCAATTTGGGGAATTGGGTACCTATTCCTAACTGTGATTTTGTTTAATACTCTATAATCAATGCAGAGCCACTATGTCCCATATTTCTTCTGCACTAGTACAATCGGGCTTCCGCAAGGGGAGGATCTGGGTATGATGTGCCCCTTTTGAAGCAAATATTGGATATGATGCTCGATTTCATCATTTTCCATCAATGAGCGATGACAGAATGGTCCATTAGGTAGAGGTGCACTGAGGGTTAGATCAATTGGATGCTTGAATTGGCACTGCCTAGATACCCCGATGGGTGAGAAAAAGATGTCTCTTTACTCTTCCACGATCCCGTTCACTTTCTTCTGCCGCCAAGAGAGTCTCGGTGTAGAGGACATGGATGTGGCAAATACCTTCTACTTACTGTGAGCATGGATAAAAAATAATATGAAATTCCTGGTCTATGAAATGAACTTATTGAATTTCTTAACATAGATTAAAGAAATAGTGGTAGGTGGCGCTACCTATGGTATCATGTACAATTGTCTATAGAAAGTAATAATAAAACTACAGGGTCTAGACTCATACAAAACATGTCTCTTCCACAAATATGGCTGTCCTAAAATAACATCACAAACTTCAAGGGGATAAATATCACACAATACCTCGTCTTTGAAGGGCTTGATGTCATAGGGAAAATGCCATTGTTGGCCGATGCAAAGGTCTCTTCATTAGAAAAGCTAGCTGATGGTGTAGGTCTGCGAGTGTGATGTCATCGATAGGTCCATTTACTTGATGACCTCTATTAAGATCAGGTTGTTTTGAATTTCTCTATCGAAAATGAAATAAAGAAGATCCCCCTTTACCCACATATGTCAGTGAAAGAGGCATTCCCCTTACTTTGGTTCTTCTGGTTCGCTTAGCTGGAATTTGGTGGTAGTGACAATGGAACTGGGTTCAACATTGATAATCCAATTCCCTCCTTATGGATTTGATTCAGAGTCAGAATCTTCCTTTGACTCTGAAAGTTTCAGCTTGGCCACCAGTGAGTTCTTAGAGAGGTAGTCTTCAGTGTTGTGCCAAGGGATTTTATGGTATTCACACCATTTTCCCGTGTCCTTCTTCGACTTCTCCTTACCCTTCTTTTGTTATGGCTTGGACTCATTATCCTGAGAGTGGCCATATTTGATCTGTTCCTTTTTTTGTGGGTTGGGTCCTCCTTTTCCCGGCTTTGTATGTGAGGAGTTTGGATATCCAAACTCTCGCCTCTTCTGCTTAAAGTTTTGCTCAATTTTGACAGCATATCTATAAGGCGTACCCAATGATGCGATGTCCAAAAAATCCATTTATATTTGAATGTATATATGTAGACATCCATTTTATTTTAGCACTAGATGTCATTTAGAGTCTTTGATACCCAATTTGGTGCACAGGGTATGGAAAATAATGGTGAAATCTGGTACTGTCTGGTCCCTTTCTTGCTGTAGGGTGGTCTGTCTTGTGTATTGGTCCTTGTAGCTTCCAACCATATAGTACTATTCTTTAATGGCATCCCTAAAGGAATCCCATGTGGGGGAGACCACAAATATTGCAGATTCCTCTATGGACCTTTTCTCAGAGTAAGTATCCCACCAATCCTTAATGTGGGGGATGACCTTAAGGAGTGCAAAAGTAATCTTTTCCCTATCGGAAAAATTGTGGATTGAAAAATACCCTTCGAGAAGATTCAACCATTTATCTACAAAATCTTCATCTATAAATCCTTCAAATAGAGTAATATCAAAATTTACCTCTACCTTGAAGGGGGTTTCATAACCGCTTGATGAAGATGCCTCTCCTGTGGGCAACCGCCGAAGGATCTATGGAAATTTTTCCATCATTTCATTCCTTTGTCGCACAAGGGATTCCTTGAGAAACATTTTAAAAGGATCTCCTGCTCCATAATATTTATTTTTGTCCCCCATGGGTTATTTTTGGGCTCTACGCGACCAATCTTGCAAAGGATCAACTGGTTCGAGTCCCAATTTCTTATACCCAGATCTTGTCGGGGACATGCACAAAAATAAATAAATGAAGAGAAGATCGCTCTGATACCACTGATCTGGATTTATGAGCGGAATGAAATGAATAATAGACTAAATAAAGTAACACAGAGAGATGAAGAACAATGATAGATATCCAGTGAACAATAACTTCTATTGAATAAATAAAATAGGTTGAACTGTAAAACTACAGAACTGATAACAACTTGCTCGAACGGTGGTAGCTATCTATGAGAAGAGATGTGGCTTCTACACGCATCCGTCTGAGAAGAATTATTACAATGAGGCTCCAGAGGCCTTTTTAACATTACTCATGAATTCCAAAACCCTAGACATCTAAAAACCTAACCCTAGGAGATGAAACATCAATAATTATGTGGGCTGCGATGGGTAAGTTGGCACCTCAACTTCCCGGGGTCATAACTTTTGCACACGAGCTCCGTTTTAAGCGTGTGATAGCCCGTTAGAAAGGTATTTTAGAGAAATACACATTATGTCATGAAAATTTGACTTTGTCTATATTTTGACTGTGGCAAGCCAAAAAAACATTGTTTAGGGACCCAAAATGGCCCTGGAAGTAGAGAAAGATGTGCTGACATGAAAAATTCGAAAATAAGCCAGTTGGATTAAGTGGGTGGTCACCCATATCCACCTAGAAGCTGTGTAGAGAATCATACAACCCTGGAAGTGTAGAACCCACAATTACAAATAATTAAAAAAGTCTGTGCTGAACTAAAAATTGTAAAGAGGAGCCAGTTGGAATAGGTGGGTGGACACCAATATCCACCTGGATCATATTCTTTAGATGACGATGGAGTGTTGAGATTTAATGGAAGGATTTATGTACCACCTAACAAAAAATTGAGAAGTTTTATCTTGAGTGAATCTCATCGAGGAGTGTACATGGATCATCCAGAAGTCACGAAGACAAAGGCATAACTTAATCCTTTATTCTTCTGGAAGGTAATGAAAGCAGACATAATTAGTTACGTGGAAAGTTTTAGCACTAGGAGTCACCTTTTGATTGCAAGGAAAGTAAGACCAATACCCATTAGGTTATTTGTGAATGTATGAGTGTTTTTTGTTTTAAAAGGTCGAATGGAAAAGACTCGAAATGATAATATCCTAACTCAGAAATAAGGCTAACATGTACCAACAAATAAGGTCTTGACTAACTTCAACCAGTAGTTTGGAAGTAAACGTGGATGGAAGGAAGGTTTGAGTGAAAGAAATGTAAGGGCTACTATAAACATCAGGTCTACAAGAACCTAAGGAAGAAAGTTTCTTAAAACAAGATCTTCTTGAAATTAGAAACTAAGAAGCTAAATAAACACCATGACAATATAATAATCAAACATCCACCATAACATTACCACAGTCATCCATGTGGAGCATCCAAAACATGAACATTTAGCATTAGAAGCAGATAGGATGAAATACAAGATGATTTCTATTAGTCAAAAAGTCTTAAGTCCAGTATACAGTTAGATCACAATCACTTTATCCAAAATAATACAGTTTAGGGAGACTTGCTCAACCATCTAAACCTTATAAATCCATTGATCTATATATTTATAACAAGAAAGGGAGGCAACAACTGGAGGTACGAGCTGGCCTGTTTCCCTTGAAAATCTCTAACATTGATTTGTTCTAACAACTAAGATAACAACCTATGCTATAAAACAGGGAAGTGCTGGTGACTAATCCAATCATGCTTCTAACTTCTTTGATCCTCCTTTGCTGCTCAAATCCTATTTTTCCATGTTTCCTTTTGGAGCCTATAGTTGTCCTCAAAATCCCAACTACTACTTCTGTTACTTTCTCCATTATCGACTTATCCAAAAGTTGTTGGCCTAGTCCTCCTAGATTCTGGGTGTTTGCTGGAAACTCCCTTGGGTATCAAATCTGTGTAGCGCCCCCTAAAATGGAACTAGGAGAGAAGGTAGCGCCATTGTGCTGCATATATGCGCCAACATTTGTCCTCTATTGCAATTTTAAGTAGCGCCTGTAGGTAACGCCCCTGTGTTGTGCCTGAGTGTAAATCTTCTCCCTGCCAAATATTACGTAGCGACTGTAGGTAGTGCCACTGTGTTGCACTTGTATGCAGCTTCTGTTCTTTGTAAGATATTATGCAGTGCCTTTACGTAGAGCCACTTACACTGCGTCTACATACAAGTTTGGGTAGCATGGCCAAAACGCAATGCCTTTGAATCTTGAACATGTGCAGAGAAGTTTGTGTTATTTCATGAAAACAAAACCATTTTACTTAGGTGCCTTGACTATACCATAGGTAGTGCCTTTTACCACTGAGTGAAGCTAGCACTTAGCAAAAACTCAAAATCCATATAACTAAATGCCTAGAAGCCTATATAGATGGCAGAAATAGTATTTGCATATCAGTTAACCCTCCCACAAAAATGAACAATCACCAAAAATGGAGCTTACCCCTTACCAACTATTTTTTCATCTTAACACTTAGCCTCACACTCTTTCTAGTAGAAAGAGTATCTTCAATTGACTCAACAGACTTCTTCTTCCTAGTGCTGACAGACTTCTTCAGTGTAGCTATGCTCTCCTTAGCTGCTAGTTTATCATATTCAATGGCAGCTTCTACCAACACCTGTAAATTCCTTTGGGTTACTTCATCTTGGAAATGCTTCAGTTCTGCCTTTAGCTTCCTGATATGAGCCTATAAGCCTCTGTTCTGTCTATAAAGATTCTTCAACTATTTACGAAGAGGCAGAGCCTTTCTCGCTACAAACCTTGCCAAGTCAAGGGCATGGTTGTAGCCAATTGTGAGCTCATTCATCTGAGCCAAGTGGACCTTATCTTCTTCTTTGAGACGAGCTATTTCTTTCCTTGCATCTCTAAGCTGCTTGATAAGTCTTTTGTAGGTATGAATGTCATCAGGGACAATGGAATGCTCAACCTTAATGGGATTCTCCTCAGACTCCTCTTCCTCCTGCATGGGAAGTGTCTTATCCACCTCATCAGGTTCCTTGCTGGCTCCACTTTTATTTTTCTTTTTCTGCTCAGGGGTTTCATCTTTTCTTACCAAAGGCTTCTCAATGACTTTCTCAAAGGTTTCATATTTTCTCTCTAAGGATATTTTAGAACCTTTCCCCCTACCCTTCTGTACAGGGGTTTCCTTCTTCCCTTCAGTAGACTACAAACTATCTTTTCCCCTCTTCCTCTGAGTAAGGGTTTCATATTTCTCCTCCACAAGCCTTTTAATGTTTTTTCCTTTCTTCTTTAGAATAGGGGTTTCTGACAAAGGATTCCCTTGGAAATCCTCCTTAGGAATTGATGACCTCATGAAAGGTCTTTTACCCTTGAATTTGACTGTTGGATGAGAAGAGGGAAAGAGAAGCTTCTTCCATTTCTTGGATGTGGATTTGGTAGAAGAAGGCACTTCTTCTAACCCCGGTGGAGGTGGTGATGAGAAATCCCTGTGTGGAGAAGGACAAATTTCCTCCTCAGCTTCCATGAACTGCTTGTTGATCTCTGAAACTTGAACAAGGGTTCTACCCTTTCTCTTCCTGCTGATCCCTGCTCTAGTATAGGTGGGTGATGAAGGACCTGGGATTTGTGATTGGGGAGTAGGTGTTTGGTCTAGCTTGAAGCGAGAAGTAACCACAAAATGATCCCATGAAATCTCTTTCTTTCCCAACTCTTCATAGACTAGAATCCTGATCAGTCCAGAGTGGAAAAGACTAGAATCCACATCCTTAGATTTGGATTGCACCCTATCTGAAATTTTACCTATACTTCTCAACAGGTAATAAGGAACATTCATCTCAACCTTACCAGTGAAATGTAACAACAGTCTTATGTGGTAATGGTACAAGGTGTTAAATCTCCCTTCACAAGTAAAATATCTCTGTATGATTTTCAACATTCTGTCAAATTGTTCGATCAACTGATTCCTTGGCATACTCTTAGATAACTCATTGGCTTAGTATTCAGGCTTGAAGAGATCTTTAACAAGGGGTGAACAAAAAAACATGGCCTTGAACCAATTTTCACTTGAAATGGGGATCCCTGTTGCAGCTGAGATGGAGGCTTCAGTTACTTCAAATTCCAAATCCCCAACTCTAGTTCTCTTACCATCAAAATTTAATGCAAATTGTTTTTCTACCTATGGATGGCCTCTCTGCATGTTCTGGCAGAAAGGGAGGCATCCTGCTCTTTGAAACATCTCCCTTTCCATGGGCTCTATGTCAAAAAGGTGCATGTCCATAGGTTCTGTCCTAACTATCTTGCCACCTTTATGTGCTTTCTTCGATTGAGGGGTCTCCATGACTCAAAATGAGGGTTCTTAAGAGGCTTAAGGGATGCTAATGAAAAAAAAGTTTCAAAGTATGGCCCTTAAAAACTGACAGTACTTAGAAAGCTAAGCTTGACGATGGGAAATAGACCTTTAGACATGTACATGATTTTTAGAGCATATAATGTGAAGGGGTAATCTGAAATGGCTCTTTGTATAGGATGAAAGGGGAGCACGAAAAAAACAGAGGGTTTTAGCAGTGCCTCTGGGTAGCGCAACGCATACACAGAGGATAGGCTATTACAGGCCCACGACTTCAAAGGCTAAAGAAAACAACAATAGTCAGACCATGGATATGGGCGAGGACATTTACAGGTATGAAAATATGGCTCCCTTACTACCCTGCAAGCTGATCAAACTGAAAACTTGAGCACAAATTTCCTATGAAAATTAATATGCAAAGGAGGCTGCACAGGATACCTGTAAAGTCAACAGCTATTGAGATCCTCGGTGCAATCTCAGGATGAAATTGAGGAAACTTCGGCCCTGAAATTTCTCACAACATCAGATTTAGTTGACATGCGATCGCATAATCGGAACTGACAAACTTACGCAGTGCAACACTACTGAACTTTTCAAATTTAGAAACCATTACCAAGGATCATAAATGAAAGATCCTTTGAAGGCACTTCAACTGACTTCTGGTACTGAAAACAAGGGACACGGTATCAGTTGTGGCAATCATGACTTGAAGTGGATGAATGACAAACGTGACAGGCGCTACGGAACTGCCTGATGAGTAGGCAATGCTTCCAAATCAAAAAATGATTGGATAGGTAAACGAGGATGATGAGGCATGCATGTGAGGTCATGAGTGAGGAAAGAGGTGTGTCAAATCAGACTAATCATGGGAGGTATCAACCTAGGGACGAATCACAAGAGGGGACAAAAAAGAATAAACCATGAGCTAAAAAGAGTTCAAGGATCAAAAATTAAATTGAGGATCAACACATGAGCTATGAATCAAAATATTAGTCATCCAAGGGGTCCTATCAAATATAACATTAAAGGGATGAAAAATCTATTTTAAAGAAAAATAAAAATCTAAGGCTTTAAAAATGATAAAAAAAAACTAAAAGACCCAAGGAGACTTAGTGTGATAGCAGAAAGATGTCTAGAATGTCAACAAGTGAAGGATTAACATAGAAATCCAACAAGATTTTTATAGCCACACATTATTCCTAAATCAAAATGGGAAGTCATTTCAATGGAATTTATTGTTGGATTTCCATCGACGACAAGGAGACATGACTCGATTTTTGTGGTAGTTGACACTCTAATGAAGAGTGTGCACTTTATTCCAGTGTGTACGATGTATTAGGTGCCAGATGTATCCAGAGTTTTTGTTAATGATATTATGAGGTTACATGGAGTACCAAGAAGGATCATATCCGATCAGGGATCAATGTTTACAAGATGATTTTGGACGAGTTTCCAAGAGGCCTTGGGAACACAACTAAACTTTAACACAAAATATCACCCAGAGACAAAAGGGAAAATATAAAGAACGAACCAAATTTCTGAGGATATGTTACATATGTATGCAATGGACCAACATAAACGTTGGGAAGATTTATTTCCACTAGTAGAATTTGAATACAACAACATCTATTAGAGTATGATTAAGATGACACCATTTGAGTTTCTTTACGATCAACCATGTCAGACACCGTTGAGTTGTGATCGACTTGAGGATAGGGTTCTGATAGGACAAAAAGTGATTCAATAAATGGAAGAATAGATGCAATCGATAAGATATAGGATTAAAGAAGCGTAGGACCGACATAAGAGTTATGTTGATGCACATCACGTTGATCGCAATTATGAAGTTGGCGATCGATTTTTCTTGTGGATGAAACTGCATAAGAGTTCAATCAAGATCGGAAAGGGTGCTAACCTCTCTCCTAGGTTTATGGGACCTTTCGAGGTTGTGGAAAGGAAAGGACCCATGGCTTATCGACTAGCCTTTCCTGATTCTTTGAGGCATATGCACAATTTATTTCCTATATATGTTTTGTGACATTATATTAGTGATCTGTCACATGTTATTGACATGATCTCATTGCAGGTGTCAGACGAGGGTGCTCTCATGGAGGAGCCAATCTGCATTCTAGACCATCTCATTTGAAAACGACGGTGTCGAATAGTCGATTAGTTCAAGGTCCAATGGGACCACTATAGTTCACACTCGGCTACCCGGGAGGATGCATACGAGATGCGTCAACAATTTCCTTACTTGTTTGATATATTAGACATGTAGATCTATGTATGATACATTTATTTACTTGCATTTATATACTATATAAACTTCGGGACAAAGTTTAAAAGAAGAGGGGGTGTATGTAACATCCATCTCTACCAAGCATACTTTTAATGACATATTCTTTGAGGACACTTGCGTGCAAGGGATTTAGTTATGGTATATTATGAATTTGTTTCAATTATGGGTTATATATGATGATGATGATGTATTATGACTTATATTTATTTTGATGTATATGTATTTACATATTTTATTGATGATTTTTCCTTAGTTTGCAGGACACATGACAGGTTATGGATGCTGATGGCATCAATGGAATTCCTTGGACTCCAAATTGAGTCAAGGAGTGGATTGTATTTTGATTGAGTATTTCATTTTATGCACACATGACATATGATCGATTATAGTATGAGTTATGGGATGTAGGCTTGATGATTCTTTCTAATCCAAATCACACAAGGAGTAGAGGGGCCATGCACAAAAACCAGACATTAAGGGAGAGGTGTGGCAACATCCTTGTCACAACCTACTAGCACTCCCACCGTGGCCAAATGGTAGGTTAACGATTACCTAGTTTGAGAGGTCTGGGATGCCATGGAGGCAGACTGCGACAATCACTCACACAGATTTCTAAGGGGGCATGCAATAAGGCAGAGTCCTTATTCCTTAGAAGCCCTTAGTCTCTCACAAGTTCGACTAAGTGGAGTGTTGTATCCAAGGTTTGGAAGAAATTCCAAAACTAGTCAAAGGCGAGTGGCACCCTTGGAGCATGGAGGTGTATTTTGAAGGGCACATCGTGTAATTAAAAAATTGAGTTAATAAATCTAGGTGGCCTAGAAAAACATTGAAATGATTAGACCTTGTTGGAATAAAATAATTAATTAAATAGTAAATTATTAATTATAAATCCCAACAAAAGTCTAATCCTAAGTCTTAGACTCAATCTAAGTCTAAATTTAATTAAAGGACTAAATGAATTATGACATAAGTTAAAATATTGGAGAATATAACCAAACTCTAGGAAAATGGGGGAATACAATTCAAAGGTTGGATAAAATGCATATGTGTGCATGAAAATAATAAAATGCATTTTTAAAATAGAAAGAAATAACATATGAGAGAATAGGTCATAGAATAGTATCTAGAGTCAAGATACCAGTAGTCTAACTAGAAGAGGACTCGTAATCCAACTCTAACTAAGATCTAGTTAGGAGACACTCATTAAATGAGAATTTGGGGAACAAAGGGACAACTAAGAGTGAAAATAGGAACACACTGGGGAATGTGAGGGAAATTTGTTTTTTAAATAAAATAAAAATGGTAATTACTTGTGCAACTTGGGGAGAGTGTGAAAAGTGTGTGTGTGAATGATCATAATTAATTTTATCTAAAAAATTAATTATTTGTGCATGAGGACATGTGTCAATGAGGAAATTTCTATAAAAAAAATGGTGTAGAAGGAAAATGGGGCAGTTATTCTTGGTAAGGTTATGCTACCAAATTTGTTTTAGCTGTGTTTTACTTGTGAGAGTTGGGATACCAAGATTGTAGAAAGAGTGGAAGATCTACCTTGCGAGACAATTATAATTTGTAATTAGAAAGAGTGGACACTAGAATTTGTAATTTCCCTGCCAAATGCTTTGGCAACATAGAAATGCCAAAGGTTCTTTCCGCTATCATCTTTATTTTTACTACTTCAAATTTCTTAATTTCTATGATTCACTTCCTTTTATTTTTCATACCCCGTGATAAGAAATTATTTGAATGATGTGCTTGAATTTTTACATCCCTGAATTACTTGCCCTATTATGATCACCGCCGTATTAATTTCCAAACCATGAATTTAGAGAATTTTGTTGTTCTGTGTCAATTTATTTGCTTTTCTGAGTTAAGAAATTTGTGTGGTCTTTATAAATTTTTTGGCAAGTTCAGAATGTTAGATTTTGCTTAATCATTGCATTTTACTATATGGATGGAAATAATTTATTGGGTTCGTTACTCGCCAACCCTGAACGACATTGATTGGACTTGGTCAAGTCACTTGCAGTTTGAAACTGAACTTGTGATTCTCTACTATTTATTTTACAATTCGTACTTAAGGGTTTTACTTGGTCGCTGTAAATCTATGGAAA
The DNA here is from genome assembly GCA_009831015.1 of Picea engelmannii. Taxonomy (NCBI): domain Eukaryota; kingdom Viridiplantae; phylum Streptophyta; class Pinopsida; order Pinales; family Pinaceae; genus Picea; species Picea engelmannii. Next base: position 132,357 of record ML801120.1, on the reverse strand, counting down.
TTTTCGAGTTCAGAATAAATTATAATCATTGCATAATTTCATTTTCTTTATGAAACAAAATTTTTAGGGTCATTGTCATATCAAATTTCAGACCCCCTTTTTTGATGTTTTAATTCACGCTGCCAAATTAGTTGGTAGATTTCGATTGCAAATTTTGTTGAAAACTGTCAAGATTACAGTCAAAATTATATTTGTATGGTCGTTGTAAATCCTTCACTACGAAACTTCCCTTGAGTAAAGACGCACTGGTAGTTATCCAATTTTGTAAGTATTCAAAACTTAAATTTTTGAGTGTGGTTTCAGGAGCATTGAATACTCTATTATTTTGTATCTCCCAAATTATTTTTTTTAACCCAAATTTCGAGTTCCCTGTTTGTTGTCAAATTTGTTTCCAACCACAAATTCAGGAAATTGTTGTTCACTATCAATTAAATTTTTAATTCCCTGAATTCATGATTATTGAATAGTGTCGATTTAATACTTAATGGATTTTGTGAATGTCACCTGATCGCTTCCAAATAAAATTCTAATTCCAGACTTTAGGAAATTGTATGGATGTTTAAGTCATGTGCAATTTAGTGAATTAGAGAATGTGTAGGATCGTTATCTAGTTGTTACCGGTCTGGGAATTTGAGCTCGTTGAGTCACTGTACAAATATGTTGTGTTCCTAAAATTTAGTTTGTGTGATCTCTGACTTGTAAAATACTTTTCGAATATTAAATTGTTAGAGTAGTTGCAATTTAAAGTTGAATTGCTTTTTTTTTTTTTTTCTAATTTGAAATTATTGGGTCTCTGCAAATAAAATTGGAAATCCGGAAACTTAGCTCATTAAAAAACCACTATAAAGGTAATTTTCAGTTCAATTTTATTAAGCGATATAATCACTGTTGGAATGGTTGTATTTACGAAACTAAGATTTAATGTTGCTACCAAATTAATTGTTGTATCATGAATTTGAAAATGGATTAGGGCGCTACCTAATCATATGGTAACTCTAGTAATTAAAATTGTAGGGTCACTACCAATTAACCTTGCAATCAAGGTCTTTAGAAACTTGCATGGTTGCGAACACTGGTTATGCCAATCTGGAAATCGATTTAGGATTTTGCACAATTGTTATTTTTTAAAATATTTAGTGAACAACTATATCAATTGTATTAGGATTTTCTATATTAAAAAGCTTAGAGCGTATCCAATTGGGATTATGGATATAGTAAAACTCTTAGTGATAAGGAGTGATGATATTTTAGAGAGAATATTAAAGGTTATTATAAACTAATAATAAATAGAGTGATACTCTTTTAGGAATAATGTTCAAGAGTTTAAATACCAATTTAACTTAGGATATCTTTCTATTATAGTAAAATAGATAATATTTTAGGATACTCTTAAAGGAAATTGAAGTTATATATTTAAGGATACCTTATAGAGTGAGACTTAAAGAGATTAAGTATTCATGTTAGGTATGCATGTAAAGTTTGTTTTTGAATTTTCAGAGTCATGACTCAACTTTTATCAATTAAGAATTGTTGTTGACGTTTTTGTTTAGAGTTATGAATTAAATGAAATTGTGAGTTTAACTTGAAACAAAATTGATTATTTTTCGATGGGATTATTATGTGTATTGTATGAAAATTTTAGTACCTTCTATCTAGAGAACTTATGTGTGTTAAATGGAATTTCTTGTTATGATTCACAATAAATGTTATAATATGTTCTTACTCAGTGCCCGTGAATATTGATTAAATGACTGTTTAATCATAGTAGACTATACTTTGTTCTTAAAGAATTTATGATGAGTATTGTTGTTGATTTAGTCACAAAATTTGGAATAGGATGGTTGTTAAGGGAACTAGATATGTCCTTGTTCCTCAGAACAATTGCTAGTCTTGAGACCTTAAACGGTAAAAATCAATCAGATGAATTCTAGACTTGAGCATTGATTATGTGTCTTTGAGGTCCTAACCTTGCATGATAGGTTGGGAGGGTAGACATTCTTTGTTATCTTTATGTGATATGGTTGATCTCGAAAAATAATGATGTTGTATTTGGATTCTTGCGGTGTAGTGATGAGATGATATTTAATATACAATTATTAATGTATGCCATTTTTGCATATCACTTGTCCTAACAGTTGTTTAAAAAAAAAAAATCCTCTATTGTACTCAATTATTTTAATGTCGTAACGGAGGGGATGTTACATACATTAGTTAAACAAATTTGGGACAAGCTACAAAAAATTTATGAAGAGAGATCTGATGATTGTTCAAGCTCTGAATCAAGGACAAAAGAAGCACAATTTATGAGAAATCTAAAAGGAGGACTTGAAAAATACAAAGGTAAGCTACCCTTCAAATGCTTTAAGTGTGGTAGAATAGGACAATTTGCTACTAAGTGTCCATATGAAGAAAGGGAAGATAGTGATGATGAAGAAGAATCTCGCTCCATAACCATGGAAACAAATAATGATGATGAAGATAATGAATATAATCAGAAAGAAAAACTAGATTAAGAAGAATAAGATCTTGAAGAAAAACTCATTAGTGCCTAAGAATAAAAATACATGCTTAGGAAAAATAATATAAACCATAAAGAGAAATTGCAGAAATATGAAGAGGAGGATCATGATCTTAAGGAAATAGAGAAGAAAATTATCATCCTCAAGACTCAACTAGAAGAGGAAAATAATATAGAAAAGGAGGTGATAAGATGGTTGAAAGAAAATGAATAAAATTGCAAGAAGCTAGTCGCTTAAATCATTTCCTTAAGAAAGGAACTAGAGAAAAAAACTGATCCATTGAATACAATCTTGAAGTTTGGAAAGAGTATTGAAATCTTAGATAATTTTCTTAGTTTCCAAAGGTCACCATTTATCAAGACTGGTCTTGGCTATCACAGAAAGCAAAAGACACCCAAGGGAGATGAGAACTAAGGTAACAAATCCATCAGAAAAGGAAAATGAAGAAAATCTTAAAAGTTATGCCAATATTCTCAAAGGCTTCATCAATAATGAAAAAAAAAACAAGAAAGGAAATGACAACCAACATAAACCCGAGTCTTCTCACAAGAATAACAAGAATGAGTTTAGAAGAGTTGTTCCACCAAGAAGGCCTTTCACAAATGGGTACCAAAATAACTTTCTTGGATATTGTTTTTCTTGCAATAATTTTGGTCATAAGGAAATAGATTTTAGATATGATGCAAGAAGTGATCACGTGAGAGATAGAAATAGAGGTTCTTATAAGAACTCAAAGGATGGTTATGTGAGCAACAAAACCTTAAGTTCTCATGGGTTTTCTAATAGAAACTATAATTCATTTTCTCCTCTACTTGATTATAATAATGAATGTTATAAGTGCAATAACTATGAGCACATAACATGTTACCATAGAAGCATCGTAGTAGGAAGTCCTAAACAAAAAAAGGAAGAAGATGTTCTTTCCAAACATAAAGAATAATACTCAAAGGTTTGGAAAAGGAAGAAAAAACAAGAAACATGGAGAGATGAAAGTGTTTTTTATGAGAAAGGATGTGATAAGTGTTGGCACAGGAGCAGACACAGGGTTCAATGCTTACAATAGTGCACCAAAAAAACCCTAAATATCGGCCCTTTCGGAAACACCTACGAAGCAGATGAAGTCTCACTCGAGGTAGAGGCAAGGGTGGTTGCATGACTCAGATGTATGCAACCTTAGTTGGGACACAGATCTGTGATTGTAACACCTTAACATAGAACTTAGCGGTTATAGGTCATTAATATTCAACCTGAGTTTACAGTGCAGCTAATCCCTAATAACAAATCAATGTAGTATTCACACAGATCCAATAGATTCAAGCACTAAGCATAACAACATAGATAAGATATAGTATTGATTCATATTATTCTACACTAAGATATCACATTAGATTATTCTAAGCATATATTAGTGCACTAAACATTTAACCACATAAACAAGAGAACAACCATAAATCACAAAGCACCCACAACGAAGGATATACGTGGTTCACCCCCACCCTGGGGCTATGTCCATCAACTCTTCTTATTTATTTCTTTCTGTCAATCTTCTACATGCACAGAGCCATGTTATCTTACTCTGCAAAGGAAAGGAGATCTGCGCCCATTCCACTAGATCCTCCTTCCTTGAGCTACAACACAAAGCTTCTTCACAGTCTCTTACAATCACTTGCACTTAGCCTTGCCAATCCCACATAGTATGCGCAAAGCATTTACAATCATCACTTGCACTTAGCATAGTACCAAAAACATCTTCTCTGAATCTTTCTTACATTTCCTAGACTTCTATTTATACATTACAAAGAGGGATTAAAAATGGGTAAACCATGGGCTCACATCCCCATACCCGTTACATAAGCCCAAAACCCAAAAATCCCTAAAAAGGGGCCAATATCCTGCGAGATCTGCTTCGACTTGCGCTCCACCTTTGACAACATGTCGAAGTCCCAAAAATAGGTCAAACATGACCAAGGATCCTCAAAACTTGGTCAAGGGCCAACAAGCCCCCAACACTCACTTGTGACTCATCCCGAGTCACTCTAGTATGGGTAGCTCTGCTTCAAAAGACTCGAGCTTGGCTCGACCTGCTTCGACCTACTGTTGTGCCATGGGCTCCTACTTGACAAACTCTTGGATTACTGCTTCATTGACAGGTCCCTCTAAACGTTGTTCAACTACAGTAAGGACTTGCTCCAGTTCTTCTCCTCGACCTTCAATCTCTACGAATAGTTGGCAAGCCTCATCCTTTGTTGGTTGGAGCCTCTGAGTCACTTCCATGACTTTGCTCTAAATGGTGTGGGCCTGCTATTGAGAAGTGTGCTATTCTTGGGATCACTTCATCCTCTCAACAACTGACAAGGGCTTCAACTGTGCCTATACTGTTTCTGCTTGCTGCTTTTCCTCCTAGAGCTGTGACTCCAATGACTTCAGTTCAGGATACTCAGTGAGTCGCTCATAAGTCTGGGCACTGTGAACACTTAAATGTTTACATTCCATGGTGAGGGCCTTGATTCTCTCAACTGTGCTTCGAGCAGTTGCTTCTCTTTGATCTCACACATCCTGCGGAGTGTTAGGCACTGTTCGTAGCTCTAAGTCTGCTATTCTTTGTTGAAGATGTTGGATAGCTTCAGTGAGCTACGCTACTTGATTCTTTACTCAGTCTTCTATATTTGGCTCTAAGCCCGTCACATAGCTAAGTTCTCTGTCGAATGCTTCTTTGAATCCAAGCTACTCTATGAGAAAATACTCTTTTTCTTTCTTGACCTGCATCCTCTCTTCTTCAAACTTGGTTTGAAGGTCATCCTTCTCCTTTTGTGCAACCTGACGTTTCTCTACCGTTTCTTATTGGGCTATTTCAGGGCCGCTGTGGCCCGGTATTTCTCAACTTGTGCTCAACGAAGGTGAGCTTCGATCACATCATCTAGTCTGTGGAGTTTGGCAGGTGCATCTCCCAACTCTGGTTCTTCTAATGGTAGGGGCGCAGTGGATACTGCGTGGCTGGATTGAAGGGCATGTTGTACCCCTCTAAGTTCAACCTCGATCCTGTCTTACATATCCTCCTACTTAGCTTCATGTTTCTACAAGATGTCCTGCGAGGCATCTGCTATAGCTTCGATGATGAAGTCGAAGTCATCTACAGTGAGAACAATCTACATCTTAGTCAAGGTGGCTTTGGATTTCTTTCGGGAAGTGGTTTTCGTGGGAGAAACCTTCCTTTTCTTCAAGGGACCAACCTTATCAACAGGATCCCTAGGCGATGTTACTTCACCTTTCTTTTGATGATCTTCTTTTCCATTAGTCTCTTCTTGATCTACTTCGTCATCACCCCCTCGACCAGGTGATACTAAAGAAATTTCTTTCGATGCACTGCTCAAGTTTTGGACCTCTTCGGTCTTCTTCCTTTTGCTAGGTTCAGGAGTATTCTTTGCTTCATGAGTGGTCTCAGGGCTGCCAATTAGTTCAGGGTCTGACATTTCTGCGGGGTCAGCGGGGATGAGGAGCTTTGTAGACCAGTCCTTGGTTATCTCTTCGAGGTCCTCCTCTGTGATCTTGTAGTATGACTAAAGATCTTCTTTATACTCATCTGAGAGCACGGTGATATAAATGAAGTGTTGATCTGCACGAAACTTCATGCAAGGGACAACTTCGATAACCCTCTTTTGTTGGAGATAATATGTATGAAAGACTGCGTTCAACTGCCATTGTTTTCCCATATCGCTCAAGTACCAGAGCGTGGTGAACTTCACAACGAGCGGCTCGAATGACTCAATGTCTAGGAAGGTCACACCTTCCAACATCTCCCAAGTGGTAAATGTGATGAAGATCAGGAGCCAACTAAATTGGAACTCATAGTCCTGATCCTGAGCTTCGTGGCAGTCCAAATCTAGTTGGTTGACCAAGTAATTATCCCAATTCATCTGGAGTCCTACACATTTCCCGGTGAGGTCAACAACGAATCTTGTGACTTGTGTAGGTCTGTTCTTTCTCACGATCTTTCTTACGGTCAACTGGCAGGCCAGGCGCACTTTGCCATTTTGGATGGAAGCTACCTTGTAGCCTCGCATTCCCTTTTCTACATCGCCATATGTGTCTTTGATCTTCTGTGCCAATGCACGATATGTAGCTTTCCCTGGGTATAAGTCCTGTGGGTCAGGTCCTTGCATGCTCAATATGGTGATCCTATGGATCAACGTCAGATTGATTGTGATGCGTCAGTCTAGCCATAGGTAGCCGCCATGGTAACATGAGAGCAAAATCTTAACACACACGTTGATCTCCTGGTGCCTTCCAAAGTGTGGAATCTTCATTACATTCAAGAGGGTGGATTGCGCGAGGTTCATAGTCCATGGATGGGGGATTATTTTTGAGTTCTTTCCCTTCATCTTGGTCAAGGATTTGTAAGGAGTGAGCATACTATGGTTCTTGCAGTCTCCTAGTTTGAAGTCATTGAACTTCAAGGTCATGATCTTATCCTGATGCGTTCTAACTGCACATATCCCCTTTGGGAGGTATGTAGTAACCATGGTGTAATAAAATTCCCTCAGGACACTATCACGACTCAAAACGCCAGCTAGAGGCGGGATGTAGTCGGGTAAGATGGTCAGGATTAGCTTCACATTTTCCAAGTCATCTCGGTGCTTGGTTCTCTTCTCTGCTTCCAACCGGTATGGTTCGGATCCACGAGAAGTCAACGAAGAGGCTTGCACTCCTCTCGTCGAGGAAGATTGAATACTTTCACACATCACCTTCTCAGCCATGAGGTTGATCAGAACTTCTTCGATGATTGTCCCTGCGGTGCTGAGCTCGTCCGACATGCATGCTCAAGATCAGATAAATTAGGTCAATAATGCAATAGAACAGATGTTAATCTCAGTAAACAACACGGTAGCAATGAGTTGTCTAGGATACAATTTGTAAAAGTGTTATTTGTGCAACAGTTGATGCACTAAGTAGGCAATGGTGTAAAGGATCTCTCCAATGGATAATAGGTCTTCATCAATGCGGTTCTGTCCATTGCGGCACGATCCCAATGGTCCGATGGTGAGCTTTCTGGCTATAAATGTTGTTCTAACCATTTGGGGCATCGGGCTAATGGTTATAATGATTTCAATGGATATATTGCTTCACCATGGAGAAGTGCCATGTTGCATTATTCTGGTATCTCAACGAAGTTCCAGTCTTGTAAAATTTCCTTCTGCGAAGTCCCTTCTGGAACATTCTACAACTTTTCTATCTTTGCTCTCTTCTTACTGAGATTTATATCCTTCTTCCCGGTGATCTTCATCTTGGTATTCCTCTTTCCATTCTGATTCTTATCTCCTTTTGGCATAGTAACTTCGCGCCGTTGAGATTCTTTCGTAAGGTTAGAGAGTAATACTTCTTCTCTATATGGGATAGGTGTTCTACTCGTCTGTGAGTCTTCTTGTGTTCTTTCAACTTCGACATCCAAGTTTCTGGTTCTAAGTAGCTTTGATCAATTCTCCTGTTCTTCAATCAAGTGCGCTATCCTCCTAGTCATGAAATATTTTAATTCTTTCTTCTTATGCTCTAAGACTTCCTCTTCTTTTCTTCTGGCATGATCCTTTTCAATCCAAGGTTTTCCTATTAAGATAGAAAATGGGGCGTTTTTCTCAACAAATTTAACAACCTCAAAATCTTCCTCTGTCAAGGTTCCATGAGCACTCATAGATATCTAGGTGAGTCTTCCACATAGGGTTATCAAATTTCCTATAAATAATCCTATTCCTCCCAATGAAGGAATCATAGCAGGATTTCCTAAAGTTTCCCAAGTTCTTTCTATCATGATATTTACCTGTGTTTCTTCATCCAGGACACATTCAATGTCAAAGTCTCCTATTATTGCTTCTGTGCAATATTTTCCTTTGAATATCTCTGACAAGTTGACATTCTTTTGATCATTCAAGGTTTCTTTCATTTGTAGCAAGACAATCTCTGATTTTTTCTGGGGTTCTTCCATGGTCTCAGTTTCTTGACCTTCCTCATAGTTTTCTTATCTCATATTCATTCTGTCAAGCTTAGCAATCATTATAGAGAAATCTAAAAATACATGATCCATAACTTTACAACAAAGACAACTAGGTCTTCTACCGGGGCATTCCTTAGCAAGATGTCCCGGTCTTCTGCAACTGTAACAAAGAGTTAATCCTCATTTTCTTTTGAATGATCCACAACCTTTCCTGTACTGCGCACTAGCATCATAATAACTAACCTGCAAAAAATTCTTTCTAGGAGCCTGCATCCATTTGTTAGTCCAAACATTCTTTCTATGCATAGGAATAACATATCTTTCACTATTTTTGTCAAATATACTCATATCAAACCTTTTTTTATCTAGCTGTGCCCTGCTTTTCAAGCTAGGACAAAATTGATCAAACATACCTAGATCCATACTTTTGAAACAAAAATTTCCACTTACCTTACCTTTTCAATCAAAACTTTTCGTTGTTCTTACCTTTATCAGAGCACAAAGCTTTAAGATCTTACCTCTTTAACAAAAACTTCTTACTTTACTTTTATCAGAGCACAAAGATTTCAGGTCTTACCTCTTTTCTTCATATCTGACTCTTCTTCTTGGCACAGATCTTCACAGGTCAAGTAGAATACTGCGCACTAGGGCAACAGATCTACGCACATAATTTTCTCTTTTTTGTAGTTCCTAGCAATCACAGTTTCAGGTCCTGGTAACGTAGCCATTTGTTGGCACAGGGTAAGACCTGGGGTTCAATGCTTACAACAGTGCACCAACAAAACCCTAACTACCATTCCTTTTGGCAACACCTACGAAGAAGATGAAGTCTCACCCAAGGTAGAGGCAAGGGTGGTTGCAGGACTAAGATGTCTGCAACCTTAGCTGGGACATAGATCTGTGATTGTAACACCTTAATCGAGAACTTAGAAGTTATAGTTCATTAATATTCAACCTTAGTTTACAGCGCAACTAATCCCTAATAACAGATCAATGTAGTATTCACACAAATCCAATAGATTCAAGCACTAAGCATACCAACATAGATCATATCTAGTATTCATTCATGTTATTCAACACTAAGCTATCACATTAGATTCTTCTAAGCATATATCAGTGCACTAAACATTTAACCACATAAATAAGAGAACAACCATAAAGCACAAAGTACCCACAACGCAGGATATACGTGGTTCACCCCCACCCTGGGGCTACGTCCATCAACTCTTCTTCTTCATTTCTTTCTGTCAATCTTATACATGCATAGAGCCATGATATCTTACTCTGCAGAGGACATGATATCTGCGTGCACTCTACTAGATCCTCCTTCCCTGAGCTACAACACAAAGCCTCTTTGCAGTATCTTACAATCACTTACACTTAGCCTTGCCAATCTCACATAGTATGCACAAAGCATTTACAATCATCACTTGCACTTAGCATAGTACCAAAAACCTCTTCTTTGACTCTTTCTTACATCGCCTAGAATTCTATTTATATATTACAAAGAGGGCCTAAACATGGGTAAACCCATGGGTCGACATCCCCATACCTGTTACATAAGCCCAAAACCAAAAAATCCCTAAAAAGGGGTTGAGATCCCGCGATCTCCGCTTCAACTTGCGCTTTGCCTTCGATAGCCTGTCGAAGTCCCAAAAATAGGTCAAATATGACCAAGGATCCTCAAAACTTGGTCAAGGGACAACAATAAGCTATATGAAGATGGTAGGATTCATTGTTTTTATTCTCACTCGAAACATGTACACCCCATTTCTAGAAAAGGAAAGGCTAGGACATTTCCTTGTGAAAATGGAAATTCAAAATTAAAACACTCTTTTGGACAAGAGAAGTCATCTGATTGGTCCTTGTTAGAAATAAATGTCGAGGTAGAAACAAATTTAAATAAATTCAACACTAAGGCTTCACCCCATTCATAATATCAATTTCATGACTTTGGAGTAGAAGGTTTGATCAATAAAAAAAATCAAATAGAAGGATCAACTTTGGATACTTGTAGCAGAGATAACCTGGATAATGACCAATTGTCAACAAGGGGGAAATTAGAGATATACTTTTAAATTTCACATTGGAGTTCTTTAAGGGAAGCAAAATCTCTGGGGGAGTATCCCTTTATCATTGATGCCAAAGGGGGAAAGTTGCAGACAAAGGAAGAGATGCAGTCACAAGGAAAGTTGCAGACAAAGGAAGAGATGCAGTCACAAGGAAAGTTGCAGACATGGGGAGTATCATAATTGACTAAGGGTTGTCATAAATGACAAAGGGGGATATTGTTGGAAATATTTTTGTCATTTATTTCAAAGATAAGGAGATACTAGAGATGTCCAAGATAAAGATTGCAAGATGGAGATTGTTGGAAACATTGTTTTTGGATTATTGATTCTCAGTTTATATGCCGTATATTTGAAGGAAGTTTTACCCTACATACCTATATCAAATGGGATCATAGGTTATATGGTTGGAAATATTATTCTGATACCTTTCCAATGGTATATGGAATTCCCTCTAACTCCCTAGGAATGAGGAAATATTATTTTTTCCATCCGACAACCCAACTAGAAAATTTAAGTCGACTCAACTAGTCTTTACAGGTTGACCCTGAAAGTGAGGACAACAATACTATTAATACATGATAGATGTGCACATTTGAAGAGTATCCAAGCAATAGATCAATTCTAAGGTGCACATAAGATATCTAAGGTTTATTGTGAAGAACTGAAGGTCTGTGATGTTGTAATGTGCGATGTTTTGAGGTTGTGATGTTGCAATGCACGTTATTTTGAGGTTGCGATGCTAGAGTCTGGGATCATATTCTGGGAATGATGCTATGATGTTTTCTAGGGCATGAAGGACAAATTGAATAGGTTTTGAATCTATGTGTCACAACTGCTTAAATATACCATAATTTTTTTAAAACCATAAGAAATTAAATAAATTCTACTACATAACTTATCTTTGATAAGTACGTCATACTTTTATTGTTGATGGTTGAACACATTTTATAAATTGATAAAAATCCTAGCATCCATATTGTATTATCACGAGGAGATTACTTTTAGCATTTGTTCATAGGAATTCATGCTACTTTTTGCTAGAGTTTACAATTTTTGTGCTCAATATGTTTGTGCAGAGTTTTTACCTCTCCATCTATATTAGATATTCTTTTCTGAAGTTTTATCTAAATTATACATACATTTATATATATGGCTCTTAATACACATTTATATAGTTTAACTCTTTAAGAACCCTAAATATTATTCTAAGTATACTAAGTACTTTATGGTCTAGTCCTTGGCATCATGGGGATTTATCAAGGTCGAATATGTTATTAGGATTAAGATTAATTATTATGTTTATGAGGTTCTTGGTTAGTCCTAAGACGATTGGAAAATCTAGACATAATCCACTAAACCATTTTAACATAATTTAATATAGACATCGACCAACCTATGTAAATAACCCTCCATGGTACTCATTGTTATTAATTTCAAATGAAGTTGAGGTAGTTTACTCATGCTTTAACTAGTCATTACACGGGTACCTAGAAATCACTAATTCATCATTAACCTTCAGATTTTTCCTGTCCTTGTGGCCCAGTACAATGGATTTTCCATCTGTCCTCTTCTTGTAATTTGGTCAGCCTTCAGAAATTTCCAACCATAGCCGAGGGTTTCAATCATTATCATTTTGTTTTGTTCTAGCATCTCGTCCTGAACCTCTATGTCCATATTATGGAAGTTTTATTCTCTGTAAGTATACCCTCTTACTCTCTATCGATGGATTTTTCATTGAATCTTTATTCCACCAGGTTGGTCCCTTCCCGAGCTTATGCCTTTGTGACTTCCTTCTTGGGTAGGTTTCTATTTGGTGTACCTTTGCAGCTTGACTATATTTCTTCGACGATATTCAAGCTTACAATGTACTTATAGTCATCTTCCATAATAAATTATTTTGATATACATTTCGATGGTTTTTTTATCTTTATGGTCTTGTTTTCATTCTAGTGTCTAGACTCGGCCTTTTGTATTGACATTTTGGAAGTATTTCTTTATGTATTATTTAGTGTTTAGTTCTCTATTATAGTTTTTTGGGTATTGGTTTATCACTGCATAAATGGGTCTTTAGGTTGGTTTTTCCTTGATATTATGTGAGGGTTATGTTTAGGAAGCCTTCATGACTTCAATGGAATATTTCAATGGAACTTATAGACTTCCCTCCATTGTGTTTTTACTACTGTTATACCTTACTCTTATTTATTTACAGATCTTGAATAATGGCATTTATGGTTTTATATGGGTTCAAATTTTAAATTATATTCTTAGTTAAATAGAGTTTCTTCCCCTATTATGAAACAAATATATAATATCTCTTTATTGTAACCCCATGACCGTGCCTACCGGTCTTAGGGTTTGCTGATATACTCATTCTAGCATGTTTATTTTGATTCTTTACTCAGTTTTATATTCGATCATTCAGAAAAGGAAAATATTGTTTCGATACTTTTCTAATGATGGACCCTTGCTTGTTTTTGGAGGGTATCCATCAGAACATGAAGTTGTTTGACAAATTATGTTGGTTTTGGAAAAATACGGTAGATTACGCCATTCTGGAATCTATCAAGTACCTCCTTTTTTTCCCTTATACGACATATGTAGAGTTAGTATTACTTAGGGTTTATTAAAATTGTTTTATTGTTATACGATTTCAGGTTGCGCACAAGATTGAGGTTACTCCACCTTTTACATGCATATTTTACCACCACTATAATTCTTATTCAGAGGAAATATAATGATGGTAATTAATGTACCTATTCATATAATAATTTAGGATTTTCACTAAGGTATATTTTCTTTTGAATGAAGGTTTAATGTTTGCATTTTCCTTTTCTACAGGGAAATTACAAGGGTAATATGTGGAATGATAACTCAACTTACTGAGCAAGGTATTTCAAGTTTCTTGTTACATTTATAGATGGGGTTGTCGGCTAGTAATATATGTTTCCTTGTAAAAATCGGGGATTGCTCACATAATCTCAAAGGTTTTTTCCTTTGTTGATATTAAATATGTATCATTGTTTTCATAGA
>ML801120.1:97755-118614 GCA_009831015.1 Picea engelmannii | reverse complement strand
ATATATATATATATATATAATTAATGAGGTTTCTCCAACCTGATGTATGTTCAAAAGTTTCATGGGAGCTATGTTTTTTGTTTTGTGTTTCATTCATATGATAACTCTGTATAATTATATTTATACTACTTAATTTCCTTTTGCTGTACTTTTAATTTCCATTATATTTTCTTTAGATATTTTAATGCATATAGTTGTTGCAGTTATGCTTATACTACTTTGTAGATTTTTAATTTAATAAGTCTACAATTGAATACAAAAATTGTAGATATATACCTACATGAATTGAGTAGACATCTTCAAATTATAAGAAAAATATAAATAATGTTCTCTAGAAAATTTATGTACTCATGGTATAACTAATAATTCAAAGTAACATAGCCAAGATATATAGATACAAAAAAAAATAGGTCTTCATAAACAAAGACTAATTTTAATTGAACGTGATACTGTTGAATTTGGGGAAAAACACATTGAGTAAGACTGGTCCTCCCAACCATAGACTAGAGTAGATACAAAATTCTTCCTTATCACCCTCGAGATGAGTTTCATGATCCAAAAGAGGCAATGACCACTGTGGCTTCTTGCACAAATCGAGAGGTCAAGTAAAAAATGGTATTTTTACCGTAATGTATAGGATATTACTCTCTTTTACTTTCCAATCTTCACGTACACCAAATGATGTCCCATTCCTCTCATGTACCCTTTATTTATTTTTTCCTAGGTCTTTGACACACATTTGATCCTCCTTCTCTTTGACCACTTGTCAATTTTCAATCCCACACTTGTCTTTTCTGATTTCCTAGAAATGTGGGATTTGTCTCTGCGAATTTGAGTTAAAACCAAATAGCTCCACCACTTGGCTCTTACTTATGTAAATGGTCATTCCTCTTAATGGATCAATAGATCCATATTTTAACAGTCTTACTCAACGTGCCCCTTTTATTATAATTTAAAAATATTTATTTTTTAATCTTTAAATATCCATTAAATCAAAATAACACAAATTAAAAATATGTCAAATTTGTTTTTAATAATTCGGGGTATCACATTCACCCCCACTTAGAAATTAACACCATCCTTGATGTTACTTAATCTTCGTCCAGATCATTTAGAAAAATAAATGGATATACTTCCCGCATATGATCGTCCATTTCCCATGTAGCCTCTTCTGGACTAAGGTGCTTCCATTGCACATTTTCCTATCTGATGGCTTGATTATGGAGTATAAGTTCCCTCTTAACGAGAATACGATCTGGTTCTACTGGGAACTCACCCTCGGGTTCAACTTGTATCATGTTCCAATCCACAATATGAGTAGCATCATGTACATATTTTTTTAATAATGAAACATGGAATAAATCATGAAATTTTACCATGGCTGGAAGTGCAAGTTGATAGGCTACAAGTCCTATTCAAGAAATAACTTCAAATGGAACAAAATATATAGGATCTAACTTAGTATATATTCCCAACCTAAATGAACTCTTTTTAGGTTTAACCTTTATATAAACATGGTCTCCAACATTGAATTCTCTTGGAGTTCTTTTGAGGCCAACGTAGCTCTTTTGTATGTCTTGAGCCACTTTTAAATTATGTTGTACATGTTTCACAATTAGTTCCATATTCTTCAACATTTAAGGTCCTAAAAGTATCTATTTACATGATTACTCCAAGAAACAAGGGTATTCGTTTTCTTCCATACATAATTTCAAATGGACTTAATTTAGTCAAGGCTTGATAATAATTATTTTATGCAAATTCAATCAAATGTAAATATTCTTCCCATTTATTAGGTTTTCCGATAACATACATTCTAATCATATCCTCTACTATTTGATTAGTTCTTTCAGTCTGCCCATCTATCTGAGGATGATAAACCGTACTGAAATTTAATTGTGTATCTAAGCCCTTAAAAAGTGCCTTCCAAAAGTTCACTGTAAATTTTACATCTTTGTCGGAAATAACAACTTTAGGAATTCCATGTAATCAGAATATTTCCTTCATAAAAATATCTGCTATATTAATTTCCTTATAAGTAGATTTCACTGGTATAAAGTGATTTGCCTTGCTTAATTTATCAACAACAACCATTATAGAGTCATTTTTCTTAATACTTCTAGGTAAACCAGTTATAAAATCCATACTTAAAATTTCTCATTTCCATTTGTTCAATTTTAACTTGTTGACATTCCATACATTTAGCTAGATATTCTATAGTTTTTCCTTTCATATTGGGCCAATAAAATTCTTTCCTTAGCATAATAATCATTTTTTGATAGCCAGGATGCCCATAATATGGATTTTTATGTAATTCATTCAGGATTAATAATTCAATTTCTTCAGATTTAGGAATGTGTAATCTATTTTTATACATTAATAGCCCGTTATTAGTAAGTTTGAAGTCAAAATTTTCATTTTCCACTTAATTTTATGTCACTTTTAGCTTAATATTTTGATATTCTTCGTCCTTTTCATCTGTTGTACTAACTTTTTCTTCTAGATCTGTTTCATAACTGCTCCTTACAACTATTCAAGCTACATTTGCATGCCTTCTTAAAGCATCTTATACTTTATTTTCCTTACCTTTGATATGTTTTATTTCAAAATCATACTCGCTCAAGAAGGCTAACCACCTTGCTTGGCGAGCATTGATATTTTGTTTATCAAATAAATAATTTAATGCAATATTATCAGACATTAATAGGAAATTTCACCCAATTAGATAGTGTCTCCACAAATTTAGTGCACGTTTTTATCGCAACTAACTCCAAATCATGTGTAACATAATGTTTTTCATGTTCCTTAAGCTTCCTAGATTCATAAGCAATTACATGCTTATCTTGTATTAATACTCCTCCAAATCCTTCAATGCATGCATTTGTGCATACAACAAAGTCCATATAAGGATTTGGTATTTTTAGTATTGGAGCTTTTGTTAGAAGATGCTTTAATGTTTCAATTGTTTTTTGACATTTGTCAGATCATATAAATTTTACTCCCTTCTTCTGTAGGGATGTTATAGGATAAGCAATTTTTTAGAATCCTTCAATAAACTTTTGGTAATATCTTGTTATACCCATAAATTATCTTATATCTGAGATATCTTTTGGAATTGGTGAGTCCATAATAGATTTTATTTTCTTAGGGTCAACAACTATACCTTCTTTAGAAACTATGTGTCCTAAATATTGAATTTTATCCTTATAAAAATCACATTTACTAAATTTAGAAAACAACTTTTGTTGTCTTAGAATTCGTAGGACTATTCTTAAATGTTCTTCATGTTCTTGTTCATTCCTTGAATAGATTAATATATCATCAATAAAGACACTTACAAATTTATCTAAATATTTACTTAATATACTATTCATTAAACACATGAATGAGGCTAGTACGTTTGTCAACCCGAAGGGTATTACAAAAAAAATCAAAATGTTCGTACCTCGTCCTAAATGTTGTTTTATAAATGTATTCATATTTAATTATTACTTGATGATAACTGGATCACAAATCAAACTTCGAAAATATCGTTTCCCCATGCACTTGGTCAAACATATCATCAATGTTGGGTAAATGCTATCTATTTTTAATTGTCATTTTATTAAGTTGTCGATAATCTATACATAAACGTAAGGTTCCATCCTTCTTTTTGACAAAAAGTACAAGTGCTCCTCAAGGGGATACACTTGGTCAAATATAATTCTTGTCTAATAATTGTTGAAGTCGATATTTTATTTCATTTAGTTCTAGGACATTCATTCGATATGGAGCTTTTGAGACTGGTACTGCTCCTGATACTAAATCTATAGAGAAATTTATCTCGCACTTATGAGGTAGTCCCAGAATCTCTTCCTGGAATACATCCCGAAACTCTTGTAATATAGGAAACATTTCTATACTATTTTTACTTTCTTCTTTTCCATTATCAATCACATGAACTGCAAATACTTTGCATCCTTTTTGAATACATCTTTTTATTTACAAAGCTGAAATTTTCCTAACACTAATGGCCCTTGATATCCCTTTTATGTTAATGATATTATCATTATCAACTAAGCATGCAAATGTTTTTTCATAGCATTTTAGTACTACCTTATACTTTTCTAACCAATCCATTCCAATTAGTACATCATAAGATCATAATTGTAAAACTTTCAAATCTACTTGAGTCTTAAAATCATTCATAATAATTTCACAATATTTAACATAATCTGAAATTTTTCTCTTTGTTGCTGTAGCAAGCTATACTAACCAATATTTTTCAAATTTATCTCTTTGTAGCTTACATACTTCTACTATTTTAGCTGAGACATAACTCAAAATAGCACCTCGATCAATCAAGATAGAAATTGGTTTATTGTTTAACATACCTTCTACTTCCACCATGGAAGCTTGATGATATGCATGTTTGTTTTCCAAGGTTGTGCTAATCCTTGGGGTGCTCTTTTACATATCACCAATTGTTGTTGCTTCACGAGATGTATGTATATTTATTTTATTCTTATTTTTGTGAGGACAATATTTAAAATAATGTGGTTCTCCACATTCCCAACATTTCACTGGTTCCCTCTGAGAAATATTTTTATTATAGAATGTTGTTGTTCTTGCATCTTTGTTTTTAGATGGGTTATAAGATTTATTACCCTTATAATTATTTCTTTGAAAGATTTTAATATAATTCTTATTAAAGAAATTTCCTCCCTTCCTTCTTGGGTCAAACCTTTTATCCTTTTTTCCTTTCCAATTTTTATCATTTTCATTTCGGTTCTTATATAGTTCAAAACACTGTTTTTCCTTACGCATAACTTCCTCTAAGGTTTTAGGATGATCAAATTCAATCCTATCTTTATATGAAGCAAGTAAACAACTAAGAAAACGTTGTATTTTTGGGTTTTCCTCAACAATATAAGGTACATAACGTAATAGGCTTAGAAATTTGCTGCAAAAATCTTTCATAATTAAGTTTCCTAGTTTTAACTCATAGAATTCTTTTTCCTTTCCTTCATAATACTATTTTGACATACATTGTTTCTTAAAATATCTCTTAAAGGTATTCCAGGTGATCTTGCATTCTTTATTGTTCTTAATCCTCTTAATGTATTGCTGCCATATATAATGCTTTTCCAATTAAATTATAGATGGCTATTCTTTCCTTTAAGTTCACCTGAATAATTACATATCTGGAAATACTTTTTCATTTTGGATAGCCAGGATTCAACCTATTCTCTGGTTTCCACTTCACTGTTAAATATTGGGGGTTTAATCTTCTTAAATTCTTCAAAAATTTCATCATGATGCTTACACTTATTTTTATTTTTTTGTCTCTCATCCACACTGTCATCACTTGACTTTTCTGTTTTTTGTTGACTGTTTTCAGTTTCATTATAAACAGATTCTATTTCTCATTCAATATTTTCCAATTTTCAATATTTTTTCTTATGTAGATTAGTTTTTGAATTACTATAATTTTGTCCTTTATTTCTATTAGAACTTTGACCACATAGTTTATTTAACAATATTGCATTGAGTTCTTCTTTTGTTTTCAGAATTCGTTCATTGTCCACTCTAACAATTTGTAATTATGTTGTTAAAATTCTTACAGTTTGAATCAATTCCGATTTCCTATTATCCCCACTTTCATTAATATAAACCCAAATATTTTTGTCACCAACATTTCCTTGTTTAGGATTTTTTGGCGAATTATGATGTGATCCTTCCTATGGTGGAATAGGAATTTATGTCATCTTTCCTGCAATAATAATGGGTTTTATTCTTAGAAGTAAGAAGAAAAATAACATTTAAAAATTAGTATTCTATATACTTTAAACACACACACATTTTTTATTTATTCCTTTTGAGCCCATTATAGGCCTAGTGTTGTTCCTATAGCTCTGATACTATTTGTCACAACTCCTTAAATATACCATAATTTTTTTTTAAACCATAAGAAATTATATAAATTCTACTACATAACTTATCTTTGATAAGTATGCCATACTTTTATTGTTGACGATTGAACACATTTTATAACTTGATATAAACCTTAGCATCCATACTATATTATCATGTGGAGATTACTTTTAGCATTTGGTCGTAGGAATTCATGCCATACTTTTATTTTTGACGATTGAACACATTTTATAGCTTGATATAAACCCTAGCATCCATACTATATTATCATGTGGAGATTACTTTTAGCATTTGGTCGTAGGAATTCATGCTACTTATTGCTAGAGATTACAATTTTTGTGCTCAATATGTTTGTGCATGTTTGTGCAGAGTTTTTACCTCTTCATCTATATTAGATATTCTTTTCTAAAGTTTTATATAAATTCTACATACATTTATATATATGGATATTAATACCCAGTTATACAGTTTAACTCTTTAAGAACCCTAAATATTATTCTAAGTATACTAAGTACTTTATGGTATAGTCCTTGGCATCATGGGTATTTATCAAGGTCGAATACGTTATTAGGTTGAAGATTAATTATTATGTTTATGAGTTGCTTGGTTAGTCCTAAGAAAATTGGACAAGCTAGACATAATCCGCTAAACCCTTTTAACATAAGTTTATATAGACATTAACCAACCTATGTAAATAACCCTCCATGGTACTCATCATTATTATTTTAAAATGAAGTTGAGGTGGTTTACTCATTCTTTAACTGGTCATTACATAGGTACCTAGAAATCACTAATTTTTCATTGACCTTGAGATTTTTCCCATCCTTGTGGCCTACAATGCATTTTCCATGTGTCCTCTTCTTGGAATTTGGTCGGCCTCTAGAAATTTCTGACCATAGTTGAGGGTTTCAGTGATTGTTGTTTTGTTTTGTTCTAGTGTATTGGCTCGACCTTCTTTGTCCATATTCTAGAAGTTTTATTCTCTGTAATTGTACCTTGTTACTCTCTATCGACGTATTTTTCATTGAAGCTTTATGCCACTGGGTTGGTCTCTTCCTGAGCTTATGCCTTTGTGGCTTCCTTCTTGGGTTGGTTTTGATTTAGTGTACCTTTTTTCCTTGACTAGAATTCTTCGATGATATTCAAACGTACAATGTACTTACAATCATCTTCCATAATGCGTTCTTTTGATATACATTTTGAGGGTTTTTTATGTTTATGGTCTTGTTTTGATTCTAGTATCTAGACTCAGCCTTCTGTATTGACATTCTAGAAGTATGTATTTCTATACTATTTCATGTTAAGTTATTTATTATAGTTTTTTGGTTATTGGTTTATCACTACATAAATGGGTCTTTAGGTTGGTTTTTACCTAATCTTACATGGGGGTTCCATTTAGTAAGCCTTCGCGGATTCACTAGAATACTTCAACATAACTTACATAATTCCCTCCATTGTGTTCTTACTACTATTATACCTTCCTCCTATTTATTTACAGATTTTGAATAATGGCATTCGATGTTTTATCTGGGTTCACATTTTAAATTTAACTCTTATTTAAATAGATTTTCTTCCCCTATTATGAAACACATATATATTTTATCTTTATTATAACCCCACAATTATGCTTGTGGGTCTCATGGTTTGATGATATACTCATTCTAGCATGTTTATTTTGATTCTTTACTCAATTTTATATTCGATCAGTCGGAAAAGGAAAATATTGTTTGGATATTGTTCTAATGATGACCCCTTTCTTGTTTTTCGAGGGTACCCATCAGAACATGAAGCTGTTTGAAAAATTACGTTGGTTGTGGAAAACTATGGTATATTACATCGTTCTGGAATCTACGAGGTACATTGTTTTTTGCTTATACGACATATGCAAAGTTAGTATTACTTAGGGTTTATTCAAATTGTTTTATTGTTATACGATTTCATGTTGCACACAAGCTTGAGGTTACTACACCTTTTATGTGCATATTCTATGACCACTATAATTCTTATTTGGAGGAAATATAACCATCGTAATTAATATACCTATTCATATAATAATTTAGGATTTTCACTGAGGTCTATTTTCTTTTGAATGAAGGTTTAATTTTAAAATTTTCCTTTTCTAGAGGGAAAATACAAGGCTAATTTGTGGACTAATAACTCAACTTACCCAGGACAGGTATTTTGAATTTCTTGTTACATTTATAGACAGGGTTGTCAACTGGTAATATATGTTTCCTTGTAAAAATCAAGGATTTTTCACAGAATCTTAAAGGGGTTTCCCTTTGTCGATATGAAATATGTATCATTGTTTTCATAGAAAACAATCATTGAAATATAGATCAACAAAGTCCATGCTATAAACTACTCTCTCCTCCGTTGTGGGCTCAATTTATGCATTAGTCTCCTCTTCATTTCCCTGGCTAAAACTTTTGAGCAATTTTGTTGAATGATCCTCTTCTTCTTCCATCTCCTGGGTAGATGTCAATATATGCTCCTTATCCTATATGATAGTCTTGGATGGCTATCTTTACTCTATTGCACCTTCAACATGTGCACTGGCCTCTATTGGGTTGTTTGCAAGGAATATACTGATTCCTCCAATGATCAGAATGTGCCTCTAATCCTCCTCCTCTGTCATCACTACTTGCTAATATGAACTCTCCTTTGAGTTCATGCAACTCTCAGAGAGTCTCATCTCATTCTCCTTTCCCACTTGGAAATTCGAGTTTTTTGACCTAACCTCCTATAATTCTATGATATATTTCACTGATCCCATCTCATTTCCCTCCTCGCAATCTGAAAGTCCACTTCTTCCCTCCTTGCAATCTGAAAGTTCACTTCTACCCTCCTGGAAGTCTATGAGATCTCTTCTTGATCTCTCTCCATTTCCCTCCTAGAAATATGAACCTTCATCTCTTCCCTCCTGACAGTCTATGAAATATTCAACTGATCTCACATCATTTCCCTCCTGGAAATCTGCATTATCACCTCTACCCACCTGGCAGTTTATCAGATCTTTAGCTGATCTCTCCTCCTCATCACTGAGGTTCCTTCCAACCTCTAGTTCACAAATGTAAACCATCTCCTCCTCTATGGTATTGAGGTTTTCAACATGCCTCAACCACCTCCTCAAATTATTCTTTTTCCTTCTTGCAATCATTTGCTGGACATGCCACTTCACTTTTCTCTTTAAGGGTGATTCATACTTCCATCTTCCTTGTGCTTCCTGTTGCATCTTCAACATTAGCCTCTTGAGATTTTCTCTCATATCCTTGAGCTCTTTGTCCTTATTATCTTTTCTCACCTACTGGAAACCTCCTTGAGCTTTCATTATATGTCCTTCATTAACCATCTTTCATCTTTGATTTCAAGAACGCAACTGGTTCTTTTGGCTCAACCCACCTGGATGTCTACTTTTCCTGCTCTGCAAATAAGAGCATCACTGACTTCCTCCTTTAACCCTCTTGGATGTCTTCTGTCTTTTTCACACCTTGCAACAATTTTCACAGAGCATCAATACTCTGTCTTCTCCTCTCCTTTTACTACTATCTATAGACAAAAATCCACTCTGATACCACTTGATGGTATCAGAAAGAACTTTCCTCGCTCGCCTGCTATATATAGATAAGATCAAGCTCTAATAGAACTTAATGCAGACCCCCTCCCTCACCTGGGGTCGATTGAACTTTCGGTCAAGGATCATTCTAATCGAGAGCTGAATCAACTCTTTGAGCTCTGCTAAACCCCTTGTTAATGTTCATAGGTCCTCAAACCTATGTAGGTCCAAACATTGAGCCCATGGACTCTTACTAAGACCCCTTCTTATTTGAAATAGTTTAAGGTCCCTATCCCTCTTCCTCAGGCCAATTCCTCACATGACCAAAGGTTGTGACTAGGCGTTATTCAATAGCATGCTATTTCGGTGCCTTGATGATTTCTCCAAGAAGCTTTTCTTTTAAAAATTTGAAACCAACCTTAGCTCATTTTCCTCTAATATAAGTAGCACGTGAGCGAGGGATGTGACTGAGTGCCAAGAAAAAAGGCGCTAATTCGGCGCTCCTGCCTTCAGCGATTTCAGACCAAGTCCAAACACACACAACATTCACAAAGTGTCGATCATCGAAAAGGAATATCATACGACTCTCCTCTCTCCACGGATCAATGAATCAAATTATGTTTCCAGGCTTCGACGATTTCTTCATAACACCCTTTCCACAAATCTCCCAGATCACCGAAACAACAATT
This sequence comes from Picea engelmannii, assembly GCA_009831015.1. Taxonomy (NCBI): domain Eukaryota; kingdom Viridiplantae; phylum Streptophyta; class Pinopsida; order Pinales; family Pinaceae; genus Picea; species Picea engelmannii. The sequence goes on along the minus strand of ML801120.1, from coordinate 108,456 downwards.
ACACTGAGTCTCAGATCGATGACCCACAATGTTTTGACCAATGGACGGTCCAGATAAATCCCCTTCGGGATTCAATGATTTCCTTTGGCTACACCAACACACACAAAACGTTTACAAGGTATTGGGAGTAGAAAAAGAGTAGATATGATGACCCCTTTTCTCCCACATATCACCTTCTAGATCAACGACCAAAATTCCTTTCAGGACTTCAGATATTTTTCCCTGCCTACACAATGATGTGGAATCACTAAAGTGCAAAGTGCTTGAACTCTAGATATTTCACCACGCGTCCTCTCCAACGGATGGTTAGGATTGAATCTAGCCTTTAGGCTTTCGGGATTCCAAACTACACTATACTCTATGTTTTCCCTGGAGTGTCGGACCTCTGGATCTATTGCCACATGTCCTTCCCTTGATCTACATCCCAAAATGAAATGCTTCAGGCCTCCGGCTTCGGTAAATTTTTGTTACACCACACCCAAATTCTCCCGGAGTGTCTACTTTCTAGAGTGTCAGATCTTCTAACACACGTCCTTAGAAACAAATGACTGCGATAGCCTCCAGGACTCTAACACTTCAATATTCCAGCCACTTCACATATACTTTCCCCAATTCCTCTGGAGTGACCCTTCTCCGGAGTATGAGATCTCCCACCAAGTGTCCCTCGCAATGAATGACTGATATATTCTCCATTGTTCGGAGCTTCGACGATCCTTCCTACTCCAACACTATAGGCTCCTAGAGTGCTTACCTTCCATAATTTCAGATCTACTTCCATGTGGATCTCTTGATCAACAATTGATATTTACTCTGGCTCTCGTCTCTTCAAGAGTTCTCGACTCAACTCCACATAATTCTTCCAGAGTACTATACCTCCATATTTTCGGAACTGCTGCCACGTGTCTTCAAAAATCAATGACCAGGATTCACTCTAGCCTTCATAACTTTTAGGGGGGTCCTGAATTCTCTACGCACCAAATCCTATGAATACACAAAGTCCGAAGGATTTCTCTGATTAAACCTCATGCAACTCCTACATATCTACGAGGAAAAATATCCCGGATCCTCCCAAACAGATCTCAATTGTTCTCCTATTTAAAAAAGAAAATCCTCTGAACTTGAAAATTTCAAAAGGGTATAGGGGGTTAAACCCTGAGAAATTTACCTGATTCAGATAGTTTCTATCACCTGCACTCAGATTCGATGACTAGGATTTTTTCCCCTCCATGTGCGCTCCTCCTTCTAGGTGGAATTTGATCTAACGGTCCACAATTCTTTCGAAAACTGATCCAACGAGACCTCTGTATCCTCCTCTGTTGACTGCACTTTCCTTTCAATAAAGGAATTTTAAATAAACTTCAAAGGCTTGGTATTTTCTCGTTCTATACCTCCTGAGCTTGAAATTCTCTAAAACTTCAAAGAGGCTCGACTCTTTGAAAATTTTCCTGTTTCAGGGCTGTTAACTTGGCCTCTGCTCACGTTCCTCTAAAACACTACTCATCTTGATATTTTTCACTTCAAGTGACTTTATTCCTGGCACACACTTGTGCTTCTTCCACAAATTTGAACCTGAAAAGGTTCTCTCCTTCTTCTCTCCTTGTAGAGTCCTCATGCATAATGGCACTATCCCTCCCTAACTTTAGCTTGCTCAAATATCTAAGGGTCTTGGCCCTTTGTTACTTCAAGGAATTATTGTACCCTCCTGGCACTCTGCCCTCATCCTCCTAAGATTTTCCAACACTTTAGAAATCTATTGGATTTTTGCACTCCTTTAACTTACCTCCTAAAACCTGAAATCTGTAAGTTCACTTTCACAATCCTTGTGCTCTCTATGCAAACTTTCACTGATCCTCTTGATCTTTACCTTCTGGTCTGCCCTCCTAGAAACTTTCTCCTAGAACTCAAAATATATTTCTCATGCATTCCTTGCGCCTGCTAAATTCAGTCCTTGTAGATCCCTCAAAGTATTCAATAACTCTGATAAATATTCCTCAGGGTGTTCATCAACCCTGGTGTGCACTCCTTGCCTTATTCCTTCTGAGATTTAGAATGATTATGGTGTTCCCACCTGGAACTCTCTCTCTCTCTAAACTCACAACAGATTTCAAGTGCACTCATGGCACTAGCTTCACAGAGTTTCAATACTCTAGTGTGCACTCCTTGCACTAGCCTAAGAGCCCAGAACTACTCAGAAATTCACAATGATAGAGAAGTCTATCTAAAAATATAAATGTAACCTAATTTCATACATCTACAAAATACATAAATAAATACAGAGAAAATTCAAAAAATAACCATTCATCGCACATAAGAACACAAATACCTCACATGCAAGAAAAATGAATTTTGTATTATATTTGAATGCTTCTGTACAAAGATGTTTTTACAAGGATGGATTGAAACAAAGTCTCAACTCTTCTCCTTTCCTCTATTGAGATCTACACTCACTCATCCTCTCATCATCTAATGAATTTTGATACAATGATATTTTTACAAAAGATGGGCTCCTTGAGTTTTCCCTCCATCCACCTACTCGCATTGACTTGCATTGAATTACATTCAATGAGCATATACTCAGAATACGGTCTAGATCCCTCCTACTATTAGACATTAACGACGATCCTATCTATTACAATAACTCGGTCCATTCGAAGACATGGCTTGGATTTCCTTGATCCCTCAATCATTTAATTACATTTTAAATTTTAAATTTAGGATTATTTTCGAAAGGACTGGCACGTCCTTCTTTGGGATCCGCTCCCTCCTAGTGCGTCGATGCACTATATTTTTGGAACTTGAAGAGGTGGAGAGATTCTTATGCATCAATTCGCCTCCTGTACCCTTTATTTATTTTTTCCAAGGTCTTTGACACATGTTTGAGCCTCCTTCTCTTTGACCACTTGTCAATTTTCAATCCCACACTTGTCTTTTCTGATTTCCTAGAAATATTGGATTTGTCTCTATGTTGGCCCTTGACCAAGTTTTGGAGATCCTTGTTCATGTTTGACCTATTTTGTGACTTTGATAGGCTGTCAAAGGTGAAGCACAAGTCGAAGAAGAGATCACAAAATCTTGGCCCCTTTTTAGGGATTTTTGGGTTTTGGGCTTATGTATCGGGTATGGGGATGTAGGCCCATGGGTTTACCCATGTTTAGGCCCATTTTGTATTGTATAAATAGATGTCTAGGATATGTAATAGGAGACAATACAAGCATTTGTGTGATGATGTGCTAAGTGAAAGTGATAGTTGTACATGCTTTGTGCATATTGTGTGAAATGTGCAAGGCTAAGTGCAAGTGACTGTAAGAGATTGTGTAAAGGCTTTGTGTTGTAACCTAGCTTGAGGAAGGAGGATCTGGAGAGGTGCACATAGATATCCTGTCCTATGTGGAGTAGGACCTTATGGCTCTATGCATGTAGATGATTGACAAAGGATAATAAAGAAGACAAAGAGTTCGTGGATGTAGCCCCAGGCTGGAGGTGAACCACGTATATCCTATGTTACGGCTGCTTTGTGCATCTTGATTATTGCTTTGTGCCATTGATGTGATTTATTCTTAGTGTTGTTATCTTTATGAATGTTAGAATCATGTGATATAATAGCTTTGTGCTTAGTAATGCGAATGAATGCCAGATCGGATCTATTTCTTTATGCTAAGTGCTTAAATGTGTTGAATCTTGTTAAATACTGCGTTGCACTGTAATTAGGGTTTATCTACGCCGTAGAAAAAGGTTAAGTACTAATCAATGAAATCTGCTAAGTGATTTGTTAGAGAATTGTAATCACAGATATGTGTCCCAGTTAAGGTTGCAGAAACTGGAGTCCTGCAACCACCCCTGCCTCTACCTTGGGTGAGACTTCATCTGCTTCGCAGGTGTTGCCGAAAGGGTCATTAGTTAGGGTTTTGTTGGTGCGTTGAACCCTGGGTCTTTCCCCATGCCAACAAGTGGTTTGGTTGCCAGGACGTGAAACCTGTGATTGCTGGGAACTGAGGAAAAGAAAGAAATCTCTGTGCGTAGATATATTGCTTTAGTGCACAATGTTCTACTTGATTTATGAAGTTTTGTGCTAAGAAAGGAGGCAGATCTGAAGAAAAGAGGTAATATCTGAAATCTTTGTGCTCTGATAGAGATAATATCAGTGAATTTTTTTGATTAAAGAGGTAAGATTTGAAATATTTGTGCTTTGATAAAGGTAAGATAAGTGGAAATTTTTGTTTCGACGGTATGGATATAGGTATGTTTGATAAATTTTGTCCTAGTCTGAAAACTAGGAAACAGTTAGAAGAAATAAGATTTGATATGAGTAGGTCTGATAGAAATAATGAAAGATATGTTATTCCTATGCATAGAAATAATGTTTGGACTAACAAAATGGATGCAGGATCCTTGGAAGAATTTTCTGCAGGTTAGTTACGATGATCCTAGTGCACTGTACAAGAAAGGATGGGGATCATTTAAGAGAAAAAGAGGATTAACCCTTTGTTACAGTTGTAGAAGACCATGCCATCTTGCTAAGGATTTCCCTGATAGACGACCTAGTTGTCTTTGTTGTAAATCTATGGACCATGACGTTCCGGATTTCCCTAGAATGACTGCTAAGGTTGAAAGAATGAATATGAGACAAGAAAACCTTGAGAAAGGCCAAGAAATTGAGACCATGGCAGAGCCCCAAAAAGAATAAGAGACTATATTACTACAAATGAAAGAAACCCTGAATGACCACATAGATATCAACTTATCAGAGATCTTCAAAGAGAAAGAGTGCATCGAAACAAGAATAAGAGATGTCGACATAGACTATTTTTTGGATGAGGAAACACAGGTGAATATTATGACAGAAAGAACTTGGGAAATTTTAGGAAAGCCTGCTATGATTCCCTCATTTGGAGGAATAAGATTATTTAGAGGAAATATGATAACCCTATGTGGAAGAAGTACCCAGACATCTATGAGTGCTCATGGCACTTCGACAGAAGAAGAATTTGAGGTTGCTAAATTTATTGAGAACATCGCTCCATTTGCTATGTTACTAGGAAAAACCTGGATTGAGAAAAATCATATCCAAAGAAAACAAGAAGATGAATCTCTAGAATAGAAAAACAAAGAACCAAGAGAATTCATGGCTAAGAGAATATCACACTTACTGGAAGAACAATAAAACCAGTCGAAGCTATTGAGGACCATAAATCTGGATTTCGAAGTTGAAAGAACACAAGAAGACCTAAAACGCCTATCTGTACAAGAGAGTAGAGCGCCTACCCAAGACAGAGAAGAAGTATTTTCCTTGGACCTTACAAAATACCATCAATGACACGAAGTTACTATGCCAAGAGGAGATAAGAATCAAGATGGGAAGAGGAACCTAGTAACGCAGATCATAGGGAAGAAGACTAGAAATCTCAGCAAGAAGAAGGCAAAGTTGAAGAAATTACAGGAAGGTCCAGAGAAGACTTTGCAGAAGGAAGGTCTCTGGAATTCAAACTTCGTCGGAATATCAGAGCAAGTCATATTGGAACTTCTCCATGGCAGAGCGATATGACCATTTGAGGCATTATAATCGTTAGATTAACATTCACGAACTATTAGAACAAAATTTATGATCAGAAACCTCGCCATCGGACAATTGGGACCGCGTCGTAATGGACATAACTGCATTGATGCAGGCTTCTTGTCTGTTGGAAGGATCTGTTACATCACTGTCTACTTATCCCATCGATTGTTGCACTGAGCACACTTTCGTGAATTGCATCCGAGCCAACAAGAGAACTCATTGTTACTTTGTTGTGATTATTGAGACCTTTCCATCCATTCTATTGCATTGAGAAATTGTTCATCAACCTGAGATATCCGATCTTGAGTGTGCATGTCGAACGAGATCAACGTTGTGGAAAATTCAGTAGAGGAAATTTTAATCAATCTTATGGCAAAGAGTGTGATGTCCATATGAGTTCAAGATTCATCGACGCGAGGAGTGCAAGCCTCCCCATTGACTGCTTGTGGATTCAGACCATACCGAGTTGCATATTAGCAAAGAACCAAGCATCAAGATGACTTGGAAAATGTAAAGTTAATCCCTTCTATCCTGACTGACTACATCCCACCTCTGGCCAATGCTGTTAATCGTGACAGTGTCCCCAGGGACTTCGACTACACCTTGGTCACTGCATACCTCTCGAAGGGGATACACACATGAAAGCCTCAGCCAGATAAGATCATGACACTAAAGATCAACGACTTTAACCTAGGGGATCACAATAAATTCAACATGCTTGATCCTCATAGGTATTTGACTAGGACGAAGGGGAAGAAGTCGAGGATAATATCCCAACTATGGACTATGGACCTCGCGCAGTCCACCATCCTGAACGTAATGAAAATACCCCATTTTGGAAGGTGCCAAGAGGTTAATGTGTGCGTTAATCGCCTGCTGTCAAGATTCCATGGTGGTTATTTGTGGCTAGACAGACACATCACCATCGATTCAGTGTTGATCCATCAGATCACCAGATTGAGCATGGAGGGATGAAACCCATAATACTTCTACCCAAGGAAGGGCACCCTGGCGCAAAATATTAAAGATACATACGATGATGTGGAGAAGGGGAAGTGAGGCTACAAGGTAGCCTCCATCCAAAATGGTGCAGTGCACCTTGCTTTCTAGTTGATTTCTAGTAAGCTAGTCCAGAAGAAAAGACCCACGCAGGTCATAAGGTTTGTTGTTGACCTCGTAGGGAAATGCGCGGAGGGGCTATAGATGAACTGGGCAAAGTACTTAGTGAAACAGATAGACCAATACTGTCGCAAAGCCCAGAATCAGGGCTATGAGTTCCATTTTAGTTGGTTGCTAATCCTCATCACATTCATAGGTTGGGAGATGCCGGAAGGTGCGACCTTCCCTGAACTAGAACCATCTAAACCCTTAGTCATTAAGTTCACTTCGCTATGGTATTCAAGAGATATGGGAAAACAATGGAAATCAAATGCGGTGTTCCACACCTATTACCTACAGTTAAATAGGTCTATTGAGGCTGTCCCTTGTATAATGCCAAACACCCTGCATAGGTTCAGGCCATTTGTGAAGTTCCACACAGACAAACATTTTATATACATCACCACGCATAGAGACGAACACAAAGAAGTACTACAAAGTTATTACAAACTCATAGAAGAGGAATTAGAAGAAATAACTAAGGAGTGGCCTACAGAGCTCCTTATCCCTGTTGACCCTGCATAACTGTCTTATCTTGAACTAATCAAAATCCCATTGATCACTTGTGAAGGGCATGATACACCTAAAACTAGCAGAAGGAAGAAGACATAAGAAGTCCAGTAGCCGAGCAATGCATCAGAAGAAACTAATTTAGACTCACCTGGAGGAGGAGGTGACGAATAAGTATATAAAGAAGAGAACAATGGAAAAGAAGATCAACAAAATCAAGGCGAAGTAACACCGCCATAAAATCCCCCTGAAGACGCAAAACCATCTCACAAAATAAAGGTTTCTTCCACAAAACCCACATCGCGGAAGAAGTTAAAAGATAGTAAGAACAAGCTACAAATTGTGCTCACGATCGATGAATTCGACTTCATCATCGTAGCTGTATCGAACGCCTTAGAAGATATTTTGCAGAGAAATGAAGCTAATCAAGAGACCATGTATGAGAAAATTGAAGCAGAACTGTGAGGGGTACAATAGGCTCTTCACTCCAGCCGCTGTCCACTGCACTCCCTCCATTTGAAGAAACAGAGTTGGGAGATGAGCCTACCCAACTCCACAGACTAGACAATGTGACTGAAAATCACCTTTGGCATGCACAGGAAGAAACCAAACAGGCCAGAGTGGCCCTGAAGCAAGCACAAGAGGAAGTAATATAGTAACGTAGGGTTGCGCAGTAGGAGAAGAATTCCCTCCAAGCAAAGTTTGAATAAGAAAAGGTGTAGATCCAACAAGAGAAATAACAGTTGCTCGTGGAGCAGGTTGGAGTAAAAGAAGTAGTCAACAGAGCAATTTGCTCTGTAACAAGCTTAGAGAAAAAGGAGGAAGACCTGGTGGAGCATCAAGTAGCATAGCTTGCTGAAGCCATCCAATAAATTCAACAAAGAATAACAGATCTAGAGCTAAAAACAGTACCAAGTACTCCAGAGGACATGTGAGATCAAAGAGAAGACATTGCTCGGAGCACAATTGAGAGAATTAAGGCCTTCTCCATGGAATGTAAACAACTAAGTGATCACAATGCGCAGACTTATGAGCGACTCATTGAGGATCTCGAACTAAAGACACTGGAGTCATAACTCTAGGAGAATAAGCAACAAGCAACAATAGTATAGGTGCAATTGAAGCTCCTGTCGGTACTTGAAAGAATGAAAATATCTCAGGAACAACACACTGCTCAATAGAAAGTCCATACCATACATAGAAAAGTCATGGAAGTGACTTAGAGCCTCCAGCTAGTCCAAGATGCATCTTGCCAACTGTTTGAGGAGATTGGAGGACAAGGATAAGATATGGAACAAGTAGTCACTTCAGTCAAGCAGTGCTTAGAGGGACCTATGAACGAGTTAGTTCTTCAGGAGTTCGCTGAGCAGGAGACCCTGGCGAAGTAACATGTCGAAGCAGCTTGAGCCAGGGTCGAGGCTTTTGAAAAAGAGCTACCCATATCAGAGTGACTCAGGATGAGTTGCAGGTGAGTGATGGGGGCCTGTTGGACCTTGAGAAATGTTTGGAGATCCTTGGTCAGGTTTGACCTATTTTTGGACTTCGACAGGCTGTCAAAGGCAGAGCGCAATTAGAGGAAGAGATCGCAGAATATCGACCCCTTTTTAGGGATTTTTGGGTTTTGGGATTATGTAACGGGTATGGGGATGTTGGCCCATGGGTTTACCCATGTTTAGGCCCATTTTGAAATGTATAAATAGATGTCTAGGCAATGTAAGAGAAGACAATATAGGCATCTATGTGATGATGTGCTAAGTGCAAGTGATAATTGTACATGCTTTGTGAATACTGTGTGAAACTTGCAAGGCTAAGTGCAAGTGACTGTAAGAGATTGTGTAAAGGCTTCATGTTGTAACCTAGCTCAGTGAAGGAGGATCTGGCGAAGTGAGCATAGATCTCCTGTCCTATGCAAAGTAGGACCTTATGGATCTGTGCATGTAGATGATTGACATAAGATAATAAATAAGATGAAGAGTTGGTGGACATAGCCCCAGGCTGGGGGTGAACCACGTATATCCTGTGTTATGGCTGCTTTGTGCATCTTGATTATTTCTTTGAGCCTTTGATGTGATTTATGCTTAGTGTTGTTATCTTTATGAATGTTAGAAGCATCTGATATAATATCTTACTGCTCATTAATGCGAATGAATTCTAGATCTGATCTGTTTCTTTAAGCTATGTGCTTAAATGTGTTGAATCTTGTTGAATACTGCGATGCACTGTAATTAGGGTTTATCTGCACTGCAGACAAACATTAAGTACAAATGAATGACATCTGCTAAGTTCTTTGTTAGAGTATTGTAATTACAGATCTGTGTCCCAACTAAGGTTGCAGTCACTAGAGTCCTGCAACCACCCCTGCCTCTACCTCAGGTGAGACTTCATCTTCTTCGCAGGTGTTGTCTAAAGGGATGGTAGTTAGGGTTTTTTTGGTGCATTGTTGAAGCGTTGAACCCTGGGTCTACCCCTATGCCAACACTCTACCAGTTTGATTTAAACTCAAATAGCTACACCACTTGTATCTTACCGCTACCATTGGTCATTCCTCTTAATGTATTAGTAACTCCCTCTTTTAACAGTCTTACTCAATGTTCCCCTTTTATTATAATTTAAATATTTATATTTTTTGATCTTTAATGATCCATCAAATCAAAGTAACACAAATTAAAAATAAGTCAAATTTGTTTTTAATAATTTGGGGTATCACACTATGTATGAAGTATAAAACATGCAGGTGAAGTTATAAGTACTTTGTGTATGAAGATCTTGGATTAGTGTCTATGCATATATTGTTGAGTTTTTGCTGAGGTGAGGGGATTGGTGTTTCCAACAAGATGGTGCTGGAAAATATTGTAACAATATGTTCGTGCCTACAGGTGTTATTGAGTTGGTGCTCAATTGAGAAGATTGGTGTCTCTATTAGGTTGGTGCCTACATTTTACTGAGTTGGTGCTGATTTAAGGAGATTGGTGTCTCCATTAGGTTGATGCCTACAATGTTTTTAACAGTAGGTTGGTGCCTACAAACATTTATAAATATTTTTTTTATGGTTTTCTCGTGATTGGGTTTCCATGCTAAACTTTGTGCATTTTGATTTGAGTTTATATGTGATTATTGTTTTTCAGCTAATGAATGATTTATGAATGGTTAAATAAAGTAAACGGTATCGTATACTGATTCACCCCCCCCTCCCCCAAGTATAAACATAATTTCAATTGCTTGGTTTCATCACATGTGAAGCTTTTAATTGCAAAGCTTTGAGGAAAATGATTTTTGAAGGAGGGTACTATGTTATGACCCAAGGGGGTCATATACGGGGCTATATATATATTGAGGATGTTAAGCCCTAATATTGACTCATTACCCCTTAATTGGGGAATATTATATTAGTAATGTTATTTTATTTATGTCGGCTTTAGGCCATTAGTTGTAATTATACCTCCTAGTCTCCTATATATACCAAGGAGACATTTTCATTT
>ML801120.1:58938-76722 GCA_009831015.1 Picea engelmannii | reverse complement strand
AGAATACCACTTACCTCTCCAAAACCGCCCTCCCCCAATTTCACAAAACCACTATCTTTCCAGTTTTGACACCTTGTCTTGTGAAGCAGATTTTGGGCAAATGAAGATGAAATTTAAAAAACCGAAAGGGATTTTTGTTCATAACGGGCTGAAGAAAAAAAACCTCTCCCAAGTTTTTTAAAAGTTCCACCAGTTCGGATAATTGAGGCGGTATTTCAGCCTCATTTTTTGAATTTCTAGTTTTTCTGTTACAGTCCCGATTTTGCGAGAACTATTTCGGCGAGGTGGAATCGAAATTTGGAAACTGGAGGTTTTTGCTCCAGAAAAGATAATATACAATAAACTCCTTCATTTTTTCACAGGTGTCACTGATTGGGAGAAATCAATCACTGATCGTACCCCTATTTTTAGGAAATTCGGCCAAATTTGCAGCTCCAGATTTTTGGGGATTTTATACTATTTTTGGATGATGCGGTTAAATCTGACTTACACAACTTGTTGGGGGATCTATCCTATTTATTCAGATGATTTTAATGTAAAAGGGGTTGATTCTTGCACCTAGAAGGCTATTCTCTGTAATATTTTGTTAGATCAACCAAAAATAAATGGACTTTTGCACAGTATTCCTGCGTGTTAACATTGGTGAAGTTTCTTCTCTTCGTTGAATGTGATCCTTCTTAGTTATCATTATGTTATTCCATTTCTGATTTTTAAAGGGATATTTAGCGCATAATTTATCCTCTATACTCTGTGTCGAGCTTTTAAAAATCTAAATGTTTTCCCTTTGATACTACAATGAAGAAATTCTTGAATGTTTTTTTGTTGTAGTTGATTATCTCGTTTGTTCCTTTTCTACATCATTTTATTTCTAAAGGATCCAACGTCTGCATTACCTTGCCCTGTGGAAATACCTTATAGACCTGTGTTTAATTTCAAACTTGTCATAGACCCCATAGCCCAATGGTATTCTTTTGCTGTCTCAACCAGAAAACTCCAAGAACATATCCTATTCTGCATAGCTAGCCTAAGATCGAATCTCTAACAAAGATAAATTTGACAGAGAGATCCCTCTCTGAGTCTTGGAGGGCTAGATCCTTGACTCAAAGTGGTTTTGATGTTGCCTCTATGACTGCCTTCACAGCCTTGGGAAAATTACAGAGTGCTAACAGTGTGGATCCACTATAGGAAATAATCATTGAAGGACATAAAAACTTAAGTATGCTACTCAAGATTAATCACATGAACATCACCATGAGTGCATGAAAGACTGTGATCTAAGCCTTTATAGCACTAAGTATTCCTACGTCCCAGTGATGAACCCTTAGTGTTAATTTATTGCAGTGTCAGTTTGAATATTGTTTTGTCGACTTTAGATTAGGCTAGACTAGGATTTAATCCAGCGTTTCCTGCGCATACACCTCGAATCTTACGATCCCCGGTTGATAATTAAATGTGGGAATTAATAGTGCATATATTTATCCCCAATAGTAGTTTGTTTGAAACCCATGGGCGCTTTCTTGATGCTTTTTCCCTTAAAAAAATTAAAAAAGATAGGTGCTAGCTCCCTCCGCTAGGCCCCTTTCCTCATACAACCTTGTGCTGTGACCTAGGACTTATCCCAAAAGGTGCTAATCTTTGGGCTTCGAGACTCTTGGCAACGAATATTCCTTTCAAATTCCCAAAGTGTTATATCCTGAACTCACGGGATTGCTCCACGTGCCCCTCTAAACTGGCGGTCAGGACGAGTCCTCTGCTTTAGGACTTCAGGATTTCTTCCACCCTCATATAATATTTTCCCCAAAGTTCCTTTCCTCCAAACCTCATGGATCTTCAACACATGTCCACCTGGAATCAACGATTCATATTCACCCTTGCACTTTGGCTTTAGGACTTCGGCGAAATGGCCCTTCGTTCCTCACAATTCTCATGAAGTTCTAGCCTTCTGAACTTCCAAACCAATTGACACTTGTTCGTGGTGGAACAAATGATCATGATCTTCCCTCCTCTTCGGGACTTTGGATATCCCGACTCCTTTACACTCTCTAAGCTCCCGAATGCACTAAGTGCCAAAGGATCTTGAAGGCTATCCTTCGAGCAACTATCTCAGATCTAACGGTCGTCATATTCTTGGCGATATCCCATGCGATATTCACCATCATTCCTCCAAACTATTCCCTTCAAGGGATTATGGTCGTTGGCCCTCCTAAGCTTAAATTTCCGACGTAAATGGGACATTTGTCTACCCTGTGTATGCTCCTCCCTCACTGTAGAGTGTTGGAATTAGGAATTTCCTAAGTATCCTTCCTTAGTACTGATGGTAGCTATCTCTCTTGAGCTTGGGTTCTTGAGTTATATGAGACCCTTGCCTCCCTCTGTGTTGTCTCTTCGAACTTTGGAGGTTTGGACTTAGAAATATTTCTAAGTATTTTCTCCTCAATGCTCAGATTGCTATCTCTCTTGAGCTTGTTCCTCCAAGGTTCTAAATCCTTGATCGCACTCCTTGTGACCTTGGAACTCTTCCACTCGACGATTCTCCCTTTCACAAAGAGTCCGAGAAAAACTCGGCCTGTGAACTCCTTGAGTGGCTTTGTGCTTCCTCTGGACTACGAATATGAAGGATTCAATGTTATCTCTCCTGATCTCCTATCAGTTAAACTTAACTCTGTCAACACACTCCTTGAGGAAAAATGTGCACTCCTTCCACGAGCTCTCAGAAGGGAAATAATTTGAAACTTATTCTAACTCCATAGACTCATGTATTTAATCATCAAATGCATTCAAAAGCACAAGAACACGTATAAACAAAGAATTTAAATGAACAGGAAACATACCATTCATTCAAATAAACATAGTAACAACAAAATCAAACATTTGTGTCAAGGATTCTCTGTTCTATTCATTCAAGTAATAAAATACATAGATACATGCAGTCCTCCACTACTCTTCAATAGCTCATACAATGCTCTTTGGCTCTCAACAACAACAACTCTCTCTTCCTCTCGCTAACAACTATTACAAAATGAGTAGAAACCTTTACAAATGAGTGACAAGCCCCTCCTTGGGCATAATATACAAGAATATATACAAGAGGTGATTCATCTATCATTTCCTCCCAACAGCCTAATGCTATCCTATCATGATTTAATGCATCCATCTACTAAGGAATTTTGATTTAATAGCATTTACAAAAAGATTAGAGCCAAGCTCGAGATCTGTACAATACATCTATACATTAAAGAGATTAAAATATGAAAGGATCTTTTGGGGATGGCTTTAGCCCCCATACATTAATTACATTTATTTTCATTAAATTCAAATTCAAAAAAGGTGCACTCTCCTTTTTAGGATCCAAATTGCTTCATGCATGCATTGGATGATGTGCTTTACTCCATCCTGTCCTCATTTTAATGTTGATGTAGATATTCATGCATCACTACAACTCCCTGAATTCTCTAGCTCCAACCCCCTAGATTCTCAGGCTCCAATCTGAATGTGGCTACAACCACCTAGTTATGAAGCTCCAACTTGAAGGAAGCTCCAACTACATGATTCTTCAGATCCAACTAGAAGGCGGCTACAACCCCCTTTCCTTGCCCTGTCCTACTTCCTTGAAATAAAAGTATAGATCAAATGTCATGGAATCTGCCACTATCACTGTCACAAAATTTGTCACTGTCACTACCATTGTCACTGTCACTGTCATTGTCATTGTCATTGTCACATCAACCTATCCAACCTATCAGTGTCTCACCCATGAAACTAGATCCACTCTCATCTGCGTGCAACTCATGCCAATATCACCAAGAGAATATCTCAAACCATATTCTCAACATCACCAACACATGGCTCTACCAAGCATGTACCAACATCACCACATACCATCACAATATATGTGTCTCAACCAAGTGCCAACCTGTACCATGCATCAACCTGCACCTCAACTTGTATCATCAAAAAGTGCATAAACCATGAAAAAAACCTGTACCTCAACCTATACCATGAACAAGTGCATCAACCATGCACCAAACCTGTATCACCACCTATACCACAACAAGTGCATCAACCATGCATCAACACCTACCATACCATGTGCCAATCATGTACATCAACACCATACCATTTACCATAAGATATCATCAATGAAGTGCTTCAACCATATGCCAAGAATATGTGCCAAATGTGTACCAAACATATATCAAGATCACCAAAAAGTGCCTTTATTAATGTACCAATACCAATAACATCATCAACCATACAAAATTACAACCATATACCTCAACCAAGTGTCATATCACTCATTATATGGCTCACCAACTACCATAAATCATGTGCCAATGTATCCACGATATGTACCAACAATGTATCTCAACAAGTAGACCTCAATCAACATGCACCATACAACATGAACATCCCTCAACCATGTACAAGAAACTCAAAGATATGAGCTATAATAACCATGTCATATTCTATACTATCCATAAGAGTTCTCCTCACTCATCTAACCAACCAACATATACCATATTCAAGTACAAGACCAACCATACCAAGAATGCCTTAAGAATTCACCACATCATAAGAAAAAATAACCGTCAAAACAAGAATATAATCATACCAAAACTTTTGTATCTGACCTGAACCTATAAGATGTTGACCTGTGTGCTTGCTTCAGACTTTAGGGACCTGGTACTAACATTTACCCTAATTTTCAAGTGCCTCACTAGACAACCATAGTAAAACAAGCGAGGGCCTCACTAGACAAGTATAGTGCAACAATCAAGGGCCTCACTAGAAAAGTATAGTGAAACCCATGAGGATGACTTAAATTAGGGTGTCCTTAGTTTATCCTTCTCTCCTTTGCAATCCTAAGAATATCACAATTCTCCCACTTCGCTACCTCAGAATTCTCTGTCACAAACTAGCTAAAAAAATCACAATACTAGACCATAACATTCACAAGATAGATATTCAATGTAAGTGTGTGAGCATGCTTGTGAATGACTCCTTGAGGGTTATTTATACTTTTTCTAGGTAACCTCTTCCATTAATTTAGGCCTTCTAGATATCACTTGTTACAACCACTTTACCCTTTTCATTCATTGACTTGTAACCAACTAGGGCTTCTTGACCATTCTTTGGGGCTTCCAACTTCATAAGGCCATATCTCCCTAACCGTGAGGAACCACGTGGCATACTACATATCACCAGAAATGGCATGACATGTGATATCCATATGTGGTAGTATTACCTGCAATAACATTTTCCTTCATGACCAAAATCCTCAATCAACTTCGTGTCCCATAGCCACACCTCCAGGGCTACATGTAGACTACATCAAATGCACCCAACTAACTCACTATCAATCTCGATCATACATCTATCCAACATCTATGGACCTCTCCAAGGGTTGAAATTAATCTATAAGGGTTGAAATCAATCTCTAAGGGTTGGCATAAATGAAAACCAACTGTCCAACAATACTTTGGTTATTTAACCTAATATTTTATTGATCAACTTGTTTTTCATGTTCCACCGCTTCATGTTCCATCTACAAACATAGAAATAAAGTGTAATAAGTATATTAAAATTTATGTATATATTAGAATATACATGACTATGTAAATAAAAAAACCATACCATAGGACTGAGTGTTTCATAAACAATACACATTATTTTGAAGCCATGTTGTATGTCATCTCTCAAATCTCATTTATTCACTACACTCTGTTGGCTCTTCTTTTTATGTTAGCACCTATTAGAAGACATCTATGGATGAGTGTAAATTCATTATTTAAATATAAATATCACAACAAACTGAGAATTTTAAGAAAGACTAAAAATACAAGTACTCACAAACTTTGTGATCAACCCTTTTATTCATCGTCGTCCTGTCTTATGTGCTAAATGGGTTCAATTTTTTTTTCTTTTCTGCAACAAAAAAATTGAAAATTAGTATTTCATGTGATAATTAAATTTTATGTACATAAAAGAATAAAAACCTACAGATATTGGTTTTCCCCACCAGTATGTATATATTTTCCCCTTTTTTGTCCATTGGAATTTTCATGACACTCCTTAACTAACACACATAATTAATTTAAACCTACAGAAAATTCAAATATATTAAATTTTTAATACAACTAAAATAAATTTATGTTTTCTCTTGCTGGGATGAGCTACCATTGTGCTCACTACAATAAGTTGTTTTCCTTGAACTTCTATCGACCATATTTTATAAAAAGAAAAACCAAGAATCATGAGATATAATAAAAATTACAAAATAAGATTTCAGTGTGTATAATCAGATAGTATGCACCGAGCCTTAAGAATATGTATATACAATGGCATATGATAACCATTCTCTTATGAATTCGAAAATGTTTTGTTTACAAATTTTATATTCATGTGGTTCTCTATAAATTAATTGAAGAACCGATGCCTCATCACTGTTTATTGCATTCCGCTGAACCTGTAAAAAAATTTATAACATGATGCTTTTGATATTAAAAAAAATATTGTTTTCATTTTAAACTTAACGATGATATTGATAGGAAAATGTGCACCAGGGCACTACTCCTATACAGTGTCCACTACTAACCATGAAATCATTTTTTTTAAAGAACACCGACAATGAAAGCGTTTGGGATCTAATGCAATGAGTGTTCGTATTGCAATGGATACCAAACACTCCATATATAAGTAAAGAAACCCTATAAAAGTCTACTGGTTAAAAAAATTCTAGTTGTGAAATATAGAGAGGGAAACCGAGAGAAAAAATAAGGAAACTAGGGCTTCCAATACCAAAGGTAACTATGAAACCCTTTTATTGTTTTGAGAATGCATTGAAAATTGTTTGAATTAAATAGGGGAAAGATTGAGATGATTAATAGAATGAAATAACATACCTGAAATTTCTCCTTTGAAAATTTGTATGCTACCTATGGTGATCCCTTACAAATTTAGATCTTCAAACAAATATACCCACTTTATAGTCTTTGATGGTAAATATCTCTTACAAAAATCTCCGCTCTAAATTTTGGAGAAAGAATGAAACAATGTTTAGGGTTTTCATTTATAAACACATATATTTAGAAAAAATGAAATTCCTTCTCATTATTTTTGCTGTATATTTCGACGTAATGATGATAAATGCACACATATTTTTTCTTTATATAACTTACTTTTTTGGTACTCTATACAATTGATAGTGCACCAGTGTGGTTCATAGATCATCGATGCATTTTTTACTTAAAAACACACCGACAAACAATTTAATTGACAAAGTACAAATGCAAACCTCCAAAATTAAAGTTTTGTGGAGGTTTTTCTTTGCGGAGTAAAAAACAGATGTCTCTGTTTGATGCCTCTCATAATTTAGCACACATACTCGATCCTCTACCACTCCCTCATCACTCTGGATCACATCTCCTCCTACACATGCTGCTTGAATTTCTCAAAGATATCATCCTCGTCATTCATGTAGCCATAATAACTGACGTCAATTCTCTTGTAAATATCATATATAGACCTAGTCTTCTTCACCTCGGGGGGATTATCGAATATCTCTTTGACATCGGGGATGAATTTTGTATCCCTGAAGTGTTGTAACTGTGTCCCTTTCCGGTGGCACTCGATACATCAACGTTTTCCCCTTCCAAGTCCATCATCCTAGCCCCTACTTTGGCATTATTAGGGTTGCCAAGCTCTATGATCAGAGCTTCCTAATTCCCCTTTTTTTGATTAGAAATAAAGGAACCCATGCGTATGTATTAATTATAATACTTTGTGAACCTAAAGAATGACCTAAGGCCCATATTGTATATTTAATATAATTTAAGAATCACATTTGAAAAAAACTAATGATCCAAAATCTTCACCAACATACCTTATTGATTAATATTAGGAATTTCATTGGCCTCAAACTTCTCTTCCTTGAGATACTCACTCATGTATTTATTAAAAATATCCTCTTTTTTCTTCTCCACAACTATGCATTCAATATTTTTCTCATTTATAAGGGGCACATGAGAAACAAAATATCACTCTATGTGCTATTGGTTTCCCTTGTTTTGCTCTCCCATTTCTTCCACCACATTCTCCTCTTCCTTAAACAAGACCAACTTAACAATAGAAACCTCCCCACTCTTGACCATTAACTTGGCCTCCATTTTTTAGACTCGATATCGTGACACTACCTCGGTGATATGGCTTGCATCTCCTCCTCTATGGGATGCTTGAATTTCTCCAAGATACCATCCTTGTCAAACCTGTAGCCATAATAATTGGCATTAATTCACTTGTAAATATCATACCTAGACGTCCTCTTCTTTGCCTCAGGGGGGGTTATCAAATAATGTTTTGACACCAGGGATGAATTTAGCATCTCTAGGACACCAATTGTACAAGTGGGGCTGCAAAAATCCTCCATGGTGTCAAAGAGAAATTTGATAAGCCCCCCAATGTGAAGAAGAGGAGGCCTAGGTATGAGATTTACAAGCATAATGACATAATTTATTATGCCTACAAGGATGACATAGACAATATCTTGGAGAAAGTGTAACGGTGTGCGAAGGAGGAGATGCAGGCCATAGCACTGAAGGAGTGGTATAGGATCAAGTTTATCAAGAGTGAGACGATGTTGATGATTAATATTGGGGAGGTTGTTGTCATTAATCCAATCCTATTCAAGGAAGAGGAGGATGCGGTGAAATAAATTGGAGATGAGGACAATGGAAACTAGCAATAGAGAGAGATAAAGTTTGATTCTCATGTGCCCCTTCCAAATGAGGAAGTGATCATGCACATGATTGTCTAGAGAAAAAGAAATAGGAGCTTCTTCATAAACACATGAGTGAGGATATCATGGAGGAGCACATATAGGCCAAGTCAATGCTTGATATTCAATGATAAGGTATGCTGGTGAAGCTTATGGATCATCATTTTTTTTTTCAAATGTGCTTCTTAATTTATATTAAATATACAATATGGGCCTTAAGTCATTCTTGAGGTTGACATAGTATTATAAATAAGAAATCCACAAGGGTTATTTTTTTTCTAATTAGGAAAAAGGGGCATTAGGAAGCTTATATCATTGATCTTGGTGGTTGATGCAAACACCACCCTCTCACAGGTTCTGTGTGACCTCCTAGTCTAGGATCATTCTAGCCGGGAGATGAAATTAGCTCACAAGCTCCCTCTGAGTCCAAAATCTTAATGCATAGGTCCTTAAAACCTTCTTCTCGAGTGTAATTTTTCCTTTTAGGGAGTCCCCGAGCACTTACAAATCCTCCTCGGAGACCAAGGGCCAAAGCTACTTCCTCCAAAAATTTCGGGACTTCGGGACTTTTCTATCCCTCTTTATCTCCCAATGCAAATTCCCCGAACTACTGAACACTAGGAGGGTAGATCAACGGTACAAAATGAGTGTTAATATCGATGGCCCAGATAATGTTTCCATGATTCTGCCATTTCTTCACAATGCCCTTTTTCCACAAATTTATCAGATCATCGAAAAGCACTTTCATCGAGTCTCAGATCGACGGTCCAAGAGATTTGATCAAATGGATGGTCTAGATCAAATCCCTTCAGTCTTCGGAAATTTCCGTTGTTCGTCCACACAACACAAATCCTTGTATCTCCAGACATAGAAATGTCGAACAATATCTCATGCCTCCATGTGTCCCCTCCTAGATTGATAGCTAGGATGCCTTTTTGAGAATCTTCGGTGGTTTTCCCCTTGTATTCCCAACGCTTTGATTTCGCCAAAGTGTCGAGTTCCCAGACTGCAGGATCTTACGCCATGCGTCCTCTCCAATGGACAGTTGGGATTAACTCTAGGGCTTCAGGCCTCTACGAGTCTCCACAACACTATGCGATGTTTTCTTCGGAGCTTTGGACCTACATATATTCTGCCACGTACCCTTATTGGAATCAATGGTCCATATCTACTCCAGAATTTAGGACTCTGGAGAGATCGACCTGCTCTTCTCACTATTCTCTCAGAGTGATTATCTTTCGGACCTCCCAATATTCCAATGCATGTCCTTTTTTATGGACAACCTAGATGAACTCCAAGTCTTCGAGACTTCGCAAGTCCTCCACTCTAAATTTCCTCCGAAGCGCTAATCCGTCGGAGTACATGATCTACTGACACGTGTCTCCAATTTTTAACTGGTCACGATTCACTCCGACCTTTAGGACTTCGAGGGTCCCAACTTCCCCACACGTTGAATCCTCTGAATATGTGAAGTCCAAAGGACTTCACCGATTAAATCGCGTGCAACTTCTGTTGATCCAATGAATTTCCTTTCTCCTACAACTTCCCAAATAGATCTTGAATGTAGATCTTAGCAGTTCTATTATAATATAAAAAAAATACTCCACACACTCTCAACTAATTCTAGTCATCCTTCCTCCCTAAACTACTTCCATCTTCCTTTCCTACCTTTCCTTCGCTGAAAAGTCTTGGAGCATCAAATATATTGACCTAACTCTAGATAGAACCCATAAGTGGAAGTGCCAACTCTCTTGACCAAGCTTCACCAACAAGGAACTGGAAGTCATCATCACATGTCTAGGAGAGTGTGAGTTAACACCGTTCTCCCATGACTCCAAGTTTCAGCGGATACACGGTGGGAAATGCCTCCACCCCTCCTAATAGAACTAGGGTCAACACCCTACAATGGACCATACAGTGGCACTGTGTTTCTAGGATTTTGTCATCGTATATTCAGTTTCAGGTAGTCTCGCCACCTGAAAAACTTGAACTTATCCACATATCATAGAAATGCATTTGAACAAACATAATTTCACATACAAAGATTCATACCATATTGTTTCTCGGTCGATGTTCATGACATCAACCCTTTATTATCATTATCCTTTGGCTATTTCATAGCCCATTTACCTGTATATTAGTCTATAACACAAACTCATACATATCTATGCATTATTGTCATGTAAATACATTTAATCATATCCTTAATTCGGTATCCACATACCAACAAATCTAAATGTCAAAATTTTCAAGATAGAAATAGGTTGCATAATATCCATCATAATTCAAATAACGATAAAAATTTATAGAATTGACATTCACATAGGTCCATATGTCTAAAATGTCAAGTGTATCATTAATATTTTCACAGTTAATAGAAAATAAAATACGATTAGGAATTAAGTAATTCTAGTTGTCTAAGTCAAAAGGTGGCATTACATACACCCAAACTTTGGGAAACATATTCCCGAGGTGGTCGAAAAAGTGAGGGATGATCTCATCATAAGGTCTTTGCATCCTCCCAAATAGAATATCATGGGATATACTTGTCCCACTAGACCTTAACTTGGTCTACCAATTGATTCCTTTGTTGTTGGACCCTACGGTCCAATATGCGTAACGGTTCGACCATGAGGGTTCCCATGTCTGAGACCTGCAATTCCCTCCAATTTAGTTTTTTATATTTGTTAGCAACATAATGACGTAGAACACATACATGAAAAACACTGAGTTTTATGCAAGTGGGATGGAAGTACAAGGTGATAGGAAATGGGTCCAATTCTCTCTTGGATTTTGAATGGTCCTATAAATCGAGGCGACAACTTTGTCCCTTTTCCAAACTGAATGGTACTCTTATTAGGCTTGATATGAATGAAAACTTGATCTCCCACTTTATAACTTTGGTCATTCCTATGTGCACCAGCATAACGTTTTTGTCTATCACGTGCTTCCTTTAGTCATTGCCTAATATGAATCTCTTGTTCCTCCATCTCTTGAATCAATTATGTCCTGAATGTCACTCGATTTTCTAACCTTTCCCAACTCAAAGTTGTCCTGCATGGCCTTCCATACAAAGCTTCATAGGGTGACATTCTGATTGAGTTGTGAAAACTGTTATTGTAGACGAACTCTACCAAAGGTAGGTACTTCTCCCAATGGGTTTGATTATCCATAACATACATCCTAAGTATGTCTTCCATAACCTAATTTACTCTCTCTGTTTTTCCATCCGTTTTAGGATGATATGTTGTGCTCAAGTTAAATTGAGTTCCCAATGCTTACTAGAAACTTGTCCAAAACCTAGAGGTAAATCGAGAGTCACTATTTGAAATGATCTTCTTGGGTAACCCATGCAGACATATGACTTCACTTATAAAAAAACGTGTTACATTAGTGACATATTAAGTGTCTCTAACTGGAGCAATATGAGCACTTTTGGTCAATTTATCAACTATAAAAGAATGTCAGTGTGCCTCAGTGATGTGAGTGGAAATCCCACAATGAAATCCATAGAAATTACTTCCCACTTGGACATAGGAACATCATGCAGTTGTAGGAGACCTGTCAGGTGGTGATGATCAACCTTCACTTGTTGGCACTCAAGGCACTTGGCGATGAAATGGACTACATCACACTTCATTCCTAACCAGAATAAAAGCTTATTCATTTGCGTACATTTTCTTCATGCTCGGATGCGCACAATAAAGTGCTCTACGAGATTCCTTGAGTATGATGCTTCAAATATCCCCACCCTCGGGGATGTACATCCTTACTTGATATCGTAACGATCCATCAGCTTCAAGGCTATATCCTTCATACCTGGTTTCTAATTGCCTCTCACTCTGGAGGGTTGAAGTAACCTTTAAATACCAACTATCTCCAAGGACTTTCCCCAACACTCGCTCCCTCAGATTAACCTTTAAGGGAACCAAGGAGAAGACATGGGGTCTCCTTCTTAGGGAATTCACGACTACATTCTCCTTTCCTTTGATGTATGAAATTCCAAAATTGTACTCACTCATAAAATCACTCCATCGTCTCTGCTTGGCAATGATATCCCTTTGAGTGAAGATATGATTTAAGATTTCATGGTCTATTTTGAGCTCAAAGCTTCACCCCATTAGATAATGCCTCCAAATATTTAGAGTTAGTATTACAACTACTGACTCTAAAGCATGAGTAGCGTAAATCTCCTCGTGTTGCTTCAACTTTCTTGATGCATATTCTATCACTCCTCTATCTTGCATTAGCACATCCCCCAATCCTTGCTTCGAGGCATTTATGCAGACCATGAATGTTAGGATATTTAGACACTTAGGAGTTAGTTAATATCTACTTGGTCTAATGTGTCGTTAGGTAAAAGTGTGTTTCTTAGTGTGTTTCTTTAGTATGCATTTGTAGTTAGGAAATCTGATGGTCACGATATGTTCCCGACACAGAGTGATCCGACGGTTCATATTATCCTCAATCTTAATGACCATTGATCTATGGCTTAACACTTGATTGGTCTATGAGCTCTATTTAAAGAGAATGGAGGGTAATTTGGCGATGATCGATTATGAGAAACTCTCTTGTAAAATCTCTCTGTAATTTTTTTCTTTTGCATTAATAAACTGCTCCAAGTGGCCTTGTTGGCTAGGGTTGTGGATGTTTCCCTGTAGGGGTTTTACCACGTCAAAACATCATTATGTTGATCAGCAGAAAAAAAACATATAGCTACACATGCACTTCATCAAAAATCTCATTCATAATCAAGTTATTGAAGTGCTCTTTTTCACTACAGAAGATCAAGTTGTAGAGATTTTGACAAAGTCTCTTACAGAAGTGAAGTTTTCTAAACTTTGATCTATGTTAGGAGTTCAGGAAGGTGTCATCAAGGGGGTATAGGCTCTAGTGCCTCCTTCCTTCTCCTATTGTGTCACTATTGTAAATCCTTCAATCCTATCCCAAGTTGTTCTTAACGGGGGATGTTAGGATATTTAGACACTTAGGAGTTAGTTAAGATCTACTCGGTCTAATGTGTCATAAGGTAAAAGTGTGTTTCTTTAGGATGCATTAGTATGCATTTGTAGTTAGGAAATTTGATGGTCATGATATGTTCCCTACATAGAGTGATCTGACGGTTCATATTCTCCTCAATCTTAACAACCATCGATCTTTGGATTAACACCTGATTGGTCCATGATCTCTATTTAAAGAGCATGGAGGGTCATTTTCCAATGATCAATTGTGAGAAACTCTCTTGTAAAATCTCTCTGTAATTTTTTTCTTTTGCATTAATAAACTGCTCCAAGTGGCCACATTGGCTGGAGCTGTGGATGTTTTCCCATAGGATTTTTACCGCATCAAAAAATCGGTGTGTTCATATTTGATCTGGTTATGTGAGTGGTTACTAAAGGTGTTCGTCCTCTGTTGGAATATGTGTGTTGTCGAACAATGAATACTTTTTCCATATCTGACACTTTTAGAATGGGTGCACTGGTTAGTAACCTCTTAAGCTGATTGAATGCAATATCACATTCCTTTGTCCATTCATACTTGACCCCCTTGTGTTGCAAGGTGGTGATGGGTTTCAATATCTTAGAGAACCCTTCCAAAAACCTTCGATAGTAACTAGTTAGCCCCATGAAGCTTCTCACCTCATGAGCATTTTTTGGCATTGGCCATTCCATAATGGCCTTCTCCTTTTTCGAGTGCACATAAATTCCTTCCCCATAAATGATATGACCAAAATAGTGAATCTTTGACCCAAATAGTGAATCTCTTTCTAGAAGAAAGAACACTTCGAAAACTTTCCATACAATTTGTTCTCTCTAAGGCATGACAACACCACTCTCAAGTGTTCCTCATGTTCTCTTTCATTCTTGGAATAGATGGGGATATCATCAAGAAAGACATGTACAAAGAGGTATAAGTACTTTTGGAATAAACAATCCATGAGGCTCATGAATACTTCTGTGAAATTGGTCAAACCAAAAGGAACTACAATGAACTCGTAATTCCTAAACTAAGTTTGAAAGGAAGTTTTAGGAATATCACCTTTCTTAATCCTTAATTGGAGATACCTTGATTGAAGATCAATTTTTGAGAAAATTGTTGCTCCTTTCATCTGATCAAAGAGATCATCTATCTGTGGAATTGGGTACTTATTTATCACTATAGCATGGTTCAAGTCCCTATAATCTATACACAGTTGTAAGGAGCCATCCTTATTCTTGAAAACAATTACTGGTGCACCCCAAGGTGATACACTAGGCCTTATTATCCCTAAGTCAATTAGTTCCTTCAAATGCATATGAAACTCACAAAGTTCTTGCATTGTCATCCTATAAAGAGTCTTGTAAATTGGATTTGCACCAGGTATTATATCAATGGTAAAATCAAGCTCCCTCTCTGGTGGAAACCCTGGTAACTCTTTTGGAAAAACATCCTTAAATTCTGACAAAATTGGGTACTGATCCATAGAGGGCCCTTTGCCTTCATTTACTACTTTCACTACATATAATAAAAAAACTTCCTAGATAAAGCGTAGAGACACCTTCCTCCGTATACCATGGATATCTACCAACCTTCCTTCATCATCAACATAAAGCACTCTCTTCTCGAAACAATCTACCATATCTCAATGAGGTTCTAACCAGTCCATTCCAATGATTAGGTTATATGTCCCTAGAGTAGTGATGTACACCTTCAACCTAGTAGTACATACTCCTAGGTATACTAGAAAATTATCAACGCTAGGTCATACTGCTTGTTTTTTCCCCGAAGCCATCTTGACTTGTTTAAAGTTATCATGCTCGTAGGATGCTAGCCCACACTTTTCCAATGTACAAGGTGAAGTGAAAATATCTGTAGCACCAGAGTCAAATAAAATTTTAATATTGAAATGATTTACTGTACCTAATAACTCCACCACTATGGATTTATGTTCTTCCTAGTGATTATTGACCGCTGCATAAATCTGGTGGATACTACTCGCTCTTACCATTGGGGCCTTTCCTTCTCTATGCACAAATCCTAATTATGACTATGGAAAATGGAAATGGTAATGGGGTCCTCCACACCCCCAACAAGTAACATGAGATGGAACATGCACACCACCCTGTGAAGGCCTCTTAAATGAGTTCCTTACCCTGGAGCCTCTTCCCCTACTAGTTGCTTGTGTGAAGGTCGTGGACATGCCTGCATCGTCGATGATGAGTGGGATGCTTCACTCATTTCCATTGAAATACCTATTGCAACTACTCTAGGTGTGACTATATTTCCATAATGAGGTGGCCTAGATCTCCCTCCCACCGAGAAGGTCCTGGGGGACTTCCCCACAAATCCAGGATGTTGTGAACTAGTCGATCTCATACCTTCATTTAAGCTCATATGCTCTTCCGCGTAATGAGCATTTTCAACTGCTTCGACTATTGATGATGGTTTCCACATACGCACCATCACCCAATGCAATGAGTGCTAAGTGGACTATTCAAATCATGAGAATTATTGGTCAGTTGCGACTAATACTCATGGATATGGGTCATAGATTAATGACTTACACTACGTAGTTAATCCCGAAAACAATATCTAATATCTTGAACTACAGAAGCCCCTATATTATTCTTGTCATTTATCGATATCCATGTATGAGACATATTTTACTAACCTCATGAACCTGATTTCATACTCTTCCACAGTTTTGTTTCCCTGAATTAGAGCATGGAATGCTCCTACCTGTTGTTCCTCGTAATAAGCCAGTAAATAATTTCTCTAAAACCTTTCCTTGAAAATTGCCCAAAATACAGTGTGTGGAGTAAGGTGCAACTACCTCTCCAAATTACCACACAAGTTCAAGGCATTGTCCCTCAACTAAAATATCGCTATCTTCACTTTTGAAGTGGAATCATAGTCTCTCAAGGAAAAACATCTCGTCATTCCCTCCAACCATGCCTCAAAATGTTCACTTGCACATTTCCCCATAAACTCTGGGAGTTTTATCTTATGTAGTTCTATGATGATGTCCCCTGGTGGAGGCCCTCTCTCTGAGTCCCTCGACGCTTCAGGGTTACCCACTCCAAAAAGTGGGGGTTCCACTTTGACCTCTACTGACTGGAGTCCTTTTAATGTCTCATTAATATCCTCAAAAGAGCACAAAATGAGAGCTAGATCGAGTGATGGTCGCGACAGTACCGATATCGGTGGTCCCTACGATGATTCCCCCAACCTCAATTTCCCCTAGTCCTAACCATCTTGAATAAAAACATCTGCATCCAACCAAATGCTTATTAGAAAAAGGTTTATGACACTCAACGTTTTTCTCAAACTTAAACTTGCAAACGTAAGGTTTAGGCATGAGTTTCTTTATACTTTTCTGTAAACAAACATTACTCCCATAAGGTAAATGGCTTAGGTCATGGTTAAAGCATCTAAGCTTGGTATCTTAGTAGGTATCTTATTGTCTCTCTTAGATTTCTAGCTACACTAGCACTATGGTGTACTCGCCAATTACTCTAATTGACTTCTTTAATCAAGTGTATAACCCTTCCCTATAATACTTTATACCCTTGTAGACCTCATTTCTTTATGTAATTAGTCTCTTCTAATTAGTCATAAACCCCATCCAAATCTCGTTGATTAACCATGCATTAGCATTAACAAATTACAATGCCAAGCTAACCCTTACATTAATTAGCATTACTTTAATTAACCAACATATTTATTTAACATTTAAGTTATCTAAATAAATATGTTGATTATCCAGTGATATATATATCTTTTTAAACTTAAAATAAAGAGTTTGAGGATTAATGTATAAATTATATTTTATATCTCTTACATAACCCTATATAATATGTAAATTACATAAACATATTACCTATATCTATATCTATATATCTATATCTATCTATCTATCTATATCTATCTATCTATATCTATCTATCTATCTATCTATCTATCTATCTATATATATCTATATATATATATATATATATATATATATATATATATATATATATATATATATA
>ML801120.1:34875-49126 GCA_009831015.1 Picea engelmannii | reverse complement strand
AAAGAAGAATTGAGATGTTTTGGCTTGTCTATCTTATTGCATATGGTTGAGGTATGTTCCATGGTTATCTCTTTCTGTTATTTGTTGCATACACACATATAAACACATCTAAAAGGTAGATCAACAAAGTGTTTGACGAAATAGCTCACTCAGAAAAAGTTTTAAAAAGACACCAAAATAGTGATGATCCTTGCATAATGGCTTGGGATCATTACATTCACTATAAGGGGACCACTTTAGAGTTCATCCATATTTACTTCTTATCAACCATGACAAGAAAATAATGAGTCATATTTACATCAAAGAATCTTGGGTCCATTACCCAAACCTTTTTGTTGCGGGGATTTCTTCAAGGGTTGACATCAATGACAACCAACCTTAATCAACAATCTCCCGCTTTGGCATTGATGGCAACACTCTGATGCAATATTGAAATTATATCACTCATGCTCCCCCTGGAACCATTTCTCTGTCCTCTGTATCTGATAAACCTGCTCCCCCTGGAACCATGCCTCTGTCCTCTGCATCTGATAAATCTCTCCCCCTTTGTCATCAATGGCAAAGGTATCATTCCATCCGGGGTTGCTCCCCTTGACTGAACTGTCCTCTTATGGTGCTTCCTCGTGTACATATAAGACATATAAGATAAGCATTCAAAAAACATTCAAAAACCATTCATTTTGGATTAGAAATAACTCCAAGTCTTTGGCGAAGATATTCAAAGGCTTCCCATGGAAGTGGTTTTGTAAATATGTCTGCCACTTGTTCTTTTGTGCCCTCGTACTCAACTTTGATGTTCTTTTCTGCAACCTGTTCCCATAGAAAGTGATACTTGATTAGAATGTGCTTCGTCTTGGAGTGCATCACCGGATTTTTTGAGATAGTGATGGCACTTGTATTATCACAATATATTGGAATGGGCTCATCATACTCAACCTGTATATCTGTCAAAGTTTGTTTCATCCAAAGAACCTATGTACAACATGTTGTTGCTGCAATATACTATGCCTCTGTTGTATATAGAGATACTGATGATTGTTTCTTTCTTAGCCATGATACCAAATACTCACCTAAGTAGAATGATTCTCCATTGGTGCTTTGTCGGTCATCAATACAACCTACCTAATCTGCATCTATGTAGGCAATAAGTGATAGATCTTTTCCTTTTGGATACCATAATCCAAACTCTTTTGTTCCTTTGAGATATCTGAAAATCCTCTTTACTGCTAATACATGTGATTCCTTTGGTGCTTCTTGAAATCATGCCACCTATACAAATTATTGCATTACATCTGGTATGGATGCTGTCACATATAGTAGGCTGCCAATCATTGACCTGTATTGCCTCTGATCTGTAGACTTCGAATCATCATCTTTGCTCAACTTACAACTGGTTTGCAATCTTCCATTTCGAACCTCTTTAGCATTTATCTAATATACTTGGTTTGAGAAATAAAAATTCCTTGGTTGCTTTGACGTATCTAAAGTCCCAGAAAAAAGTATAGTTCTCCAAGTAACAACATTTCAAATTCATTATGCATGTCTTTTGAAAATTTCTGTCTTAACCTATCATCATCACTACCAAAAATAATATCATCAACATAAACTTCAATCAATAAAATATTACCTTGACTTACCTTGATGTAGAGGTTGCTATCTGCACTTCCTTTTCTGAACCCTACCTGTTGCAGATACTTATCCAGTCTGGAGTACCATGCTCTAGAAGCATGTTTTATACCATACAAGGCCTTCTTTAGTTTACATACATAGTCTGTCTTCTCTGACAACTGAAATCCTTCTGGTTGTTCAATGTATACTTCTTCTTCAAGTTCCCAATTTCGAAAAGATGATTTTACGTCTATCTGATATACTTTAACATTTTTGGAGCATGCATAAGCTAAAAGTAAACAGATTGCTTCCATTCCGGCAACTGGGGCAAATGTCTCTTCAAAGTCGATTCCTTCAATCTGTGCATATCCTTTACATACCAATCTAGCTTTGTTCCTTGTAACGTGTCCATCTTCATTCAATTTATTCCTGGAAACCCATTTTGTGCTGATCACATTCTTATTCTTTGGTCTTGGAACCAATTCCCAAGTGTCATTTTTCTCTATTTGATCCAATTCTTCATCCATCGCCTTGTTCCAAAATTCATCCTTACTGACTTCTTCAAAACCGTTTGGTTCAATTGTAGATAAGAGTGCTAGGTGTGTTTGTTCTGGTGAACGGATTTTTCTTCTAGTCTCAACTCCTGCATCTTTGTTTCCAATAATCTGATCTAAAGGATGATTCTTCTGTAATCATTTGCTAGGTGTCTTTGGAGATACTTGTTGAACTTGCTCTTCTTCTTCTGTCGGATTCTCTTCATCTTCATATTCCTCTTCTACTTCTTTTTCATCTTCTTCTTCGAAAAGTTTTTCCGTTGATTTGTTTTCTTCTTTCTTTGATTCTGGTCTGCCTGTTTCATCAATTGTTACGTTGATGCTTTCCACAACTTTGTTCAATATTAGATTGTAACACTTGTATGCTTTCCTTGTACTTGAGTAACCAACAAGTATTCCTTTGTCCAAACGAGAGTCAAACTTTCCCATTCTACCATCTTCTCTTTTGATGTATCATTTGCTTCCAAAAACTCTGAAGTGCTTCACATTTGTTGGTATTCCTTTCCATAGATCGTAGGGAGTTTTATCAGTGTTGTTTCTGAGCATTACTCTGTTTTGAATGTGAACTGTTGTATGCATTGTCTGTGTCCAAAATATATCTGTCAATTTGGAATCTATTAGCATTGTTCGAGCCATTTCTTGTACTGTCCTGTTCTTTCTTTCAACAACTCCATTTTGTTGAGGTGTCCTAGCAACAAAGAATTTCCTTTTTATTCCATGACTGCTACAATAGTCCATAAATTCCTTTGAAGTGAAATCTCCTCCATTATCAGATCTCAAACATTTGATTCTTGAATCCATCTCATTTTCAACCATTTCCTTGTAGATCTTGAAGTTTTCAAAATCTTCTGACTTGTTCTTGAGAAAGCAAACTGCAGTCATTCTTGTATAAACATCAACTAATAACATAAAGTATTTTTCACCTTTTAATCCCTTCGTTGTAGTTGGTCCAACTAGATCAGTGTGCACAATTTCCAGTGGTCTTGTTGTTGAATATTCCTTTGATTTGAACCTGGTCTTTGTTTGATTTCCTTGCTGACAATGCTTGCACAACGTGTTGGATGGTTTCGTGATCTGGAGCATTTCTCTGACTGCTTCTCTTTTGCTGACTTTGACAAGGTTATCAAAATGCATGTGACCCATTCTTCTGTGCCATAGCCAACTTTCATCTTCCTTTCGTAGAAAACACTTTTCATTTCCAATTTCACTTAACACATATATGTTGTTTGAAGTTCTTGCAGCTATACCGACCAATTTCCCTGAACCTTATTTTCTTATCTCACACTTTTCTAAATTGAAAGTAAGTTTATGAACTTGGTCACACATTTGAATCACACTTAGAAGATTATGTTTCATATCTTCTACCAGTAGAACATTTTGTGCCTTTTAATTCTTGTTCCCAATTCGGACGGTGCCTTCTCCAATGATTTTGGATGAATTATCATTTTCAAAGGAGACTGATCCATTTTTTTCTTTTCGTAATATAATAAATTTATCTTTATCACCTGTCATGTGTTTTGAACATCCACTGTCAACATACCAACCATGTTTCTTCTTCTTATCTTGTAGAGCGACTGTGCATTCTTCATTGTTATACTGATCTTGCTTTCTTATCCATGTCGTTTTCCGAGGTTCTTGTCTGTGACTGTTGTTATTTTGTTGATTTTCTTTAGGAGGGATTGTCATTTTGAAATCATTGGCCATGTGTCCAAAATTGTTACATTTGTAAGATTCCACTTCAATGCTCAAAGATTAAAACCTGTTGTAACTTCTTCTTTGTGTTTCACTAGGTCTTCTTGAATAATCCCTTTGTGTATAAATCTCAAAGTTGTTATTGTTCCTGTTGTTAGCCTTGCAATTCACAACTTTATGTCCAAAATTATTACATGCATAACATAAACCAAAAAATATAGTTTGATACCTGGGAGTTGAAAATATTCTGAAAGGAGGTGCTCTTATGAATCATTCTTCTTCTTGAGGCCTATTTGTCTGTTGTTGATTCTAAAATCTGAATCTTCTTGGTGGAGGAGTGTCCCTGTAATCTTCCTTGTATATCTTCCTATCCTCTTTGATTGTTTCTGCATAGCTCTTTGGATTTGTTTCTTTCTCTGTTGTTTTGGATCTTGATCCATTTTCTGTCTGATTGTATCCAAGTCCGGACTTGTCAAGATGAGATTTTTTACTATTAATAATGTCATCTAGAACTTTTGAGCTATTCTGCATATTTTTCTTTTGAATATCCTTTCTTAGTGTGACAACCTATGCTTCCAAGTTTCCAATGATCTTGTCCTTTTCTTGTAGTTCTTTGAGTGCTTCAATTGTTTTATCTTCTTCTATTTGAACCTTCAATTTTGTGATCATTTGTTCTAGTTCTCGAGTGCCCTTTTTCTTGTCTAGTTCTGCTTGTAGTTTCTTGTTTTTTTTCTTTTCTCTTCTGATAAGTTCTATGGCACACATTAATTCTTCTCGATAGTCAACTTCTGTCTCTTCAATTTATTCTTTGACTTCTTCACATTCTTCTTTGTCTTCTTCATATTCTTCTTCAGAGTATTCTTTGTCGGAGTCTTTTACTGCCATGAATAGAACTTTTCTTGTCTCATTGTCACTGACTTCATTTTCATCTGATGATGAGATTGTCTTCTTTGGTGTATAATATTTTCTTGAAAATTTTCTTTGTAGCTCTTTTTCCTTTATATGTGTGTTTTCCTTTTGAGTAACCTTCATCATTTCTCTTTTTCTTATGAGGACATTTGTTAGCAAAATGACCAAAACCATCACAATTAAAACAAATTAAAGGGACCTTACCTCTATACCTACCGTTGGTTCCCTTGTTCAGTCTTTTGACGAAGTTGACCACTTCTTCATCATCTTCCAAGGTGTCACTACTGCTGCTATATTCTTCTTATTCCTTTTTCTTTTTCTTTGATCTTTTGGATGCCTTGAAGGATGCTTCTTTTACATCTAGATTTTCCTGCTCAGTTCTCATTTCATATGCTGTGAAGATTCTATGCAGTTTGTCCATGCTTATTGAGTCCAGATCTGATCTTTCTTCTAGTGTTGATATCTTAGGGTTGAATCTCATAGGAAGAGATCTTAGTATCTTTTGAAAAAATACAGATTCTTCAATTTCTTCTCCCAATCCTATGATTGCATTCACTGTTTCATCGACTCGTAAGAAGTAGGCTATGATATATTCATCTTCCTTCATTTTTAGTTGTTTGAACTAACCTCTATAAGTCTGAAGCTTTGCTGCTTTGACTTTTGTATCTCCTTCATAAATATTTTGAAGCTTGTCCAAAATCTCTTTAGCGGATTTACAGTGTGAAACTTTGGTGAATACTGTATCACTGAGACTATTCAAAAGTGCAATTGTGGCTTTGGAATTATTCTCATCAAGTTTTGTTGCTTTGCCATTTGTTGGTGGAACTTCTGGTGCTTTGTATCCATCTACAATTGATTGCCAAACTTGAAATCCCTGTGCCTGTATATATGTCCTCATCCTTATGCTCCAAAAAGTATAATTTTGTCCATCAAACTGTGGTATTCCATTTTTATATGAGTTGGTACTCTCCATGATCTACCTTTCAATGGTTAAACCGATTTCTGAAGGAACCTGCTCTGATACCAATTGTTGGATTACTGAGAGTGGGGGGGTGAATCAGTAATAGTGCAATTATAATCCTTTTTATCCAAATTGATCCAAGTGTTATATCAAAGTAGTATTATTATCCAATAATGAGCAATAAGAAAAGAACAAACACACACATACACAGTACACCAGTGTTTTACATATAAACCCAAATCGGGAGAAAACCACAGAATTCATTTTCTTATATGTCTTGAAGAATTACATTCATTGGAAGCACCAACTTCCTTTGTTTTCCAGCTGGAACTGGAAGGAGGCTCCAACCCCCTAGATTCTCAGGATACAACCTGAGGGAAGCTCCAACTCCCCAATTCTATGGCTACAACCAGAAGGAGGATACAACTCCCTATGTTCTCCAGCTACGACCGAAATGTGGCTACAACCACTTGTCCTTGCCCCGTCCTACCACCCTGAAGTAGAAGTAGAATGATGGAACCACTGTCAACCTGTCACTATAAGATATACCAATGTAAACCTGTAATAATAAATCTGAACCATGCATCAACCATGCATCAACCTGTACCTCAACTTGTAATCAACCTGTACCATAAACAAGTGCATCAACCATGCACCAACCTATACCAAATAACTTGTAATCAACCATGTACGAAGTATGTAACAATCATGTTTCAACTACTCATCAACTATGACTCATCAATATGTACCAACATCATCAACTATACACCTCATGTATGTGCCAACTCATCAACTACCTGTCTCAACCATGTACTCAACAGGTACCTCAACCAAAATCCCTCATCAATTTCATCATCCAAATCTGATTTGTATCTCTATAATAGACCTGGTGTATATGATCACATTCCTACAAACCTTCCTTAACTTTAACAACAAGAGACTAGCATTTCCATCAAACTTTTCTTTAGTCTCACATGCCTACTTTTGGATTAGTCAACAACCCTAACTTGAAGTAATCATAACTTTGTACTTGTAATGTATAAAGATCTGGAAATAATACACAATGTTCTTCAGTGTGTTTTATGCAATTCCTCCAAGTATCACTACTTGGAACCTCTCAGAAAATGAGTTGTAGAAAAAATGGCATACCTTGTTGAATTCTGGCTTATTCTAGAGAACGACCTTGTAGAGCGTTCGTCGCACAAAATATTTGTTTAAATGATCTAAAACTATTAAAAAACATACTATAGACTGCACCCTAACCACCACATTTGGTTTCACTGAATTTGGATTTGTTATGATGAAGTTATGACGTTTTTACCCGAAACACATGTTTTTGACTAGTTTCAGGACTAGCCACAAACCCTATTTTCCATGGAGTGTAACTCCAAAAATACAACGACCCACAAGCTCAATTTTTTACAATGGATACTTGGATATGTTTTGTCAATGGAATAGAAATTTCATGGTCTGAATCATTATAGAAAAAAAATTATAGCGAAAAATGGTGAGATGACCTGTAAATAACACACCTTAGAAAGCACCATAAAAAAAAATTATCCTTCCTTGCATTTCGGCCTTCTTTTCTTCACCTTTCCTCAAAATTTAGGCTTAGATATCCTTGGTTACCTCAGACACATAGAGATATTCAATATGATCAAGTGGGATTAAAATGAGAGAGCCTTGCCTCTTATTTATACTCTCTAAGTAGCTTCCTTAAGAACATCTTCTAGGTCACTTGGCCCCACTTTCTTTATTTTAGGGTTAACCCACTTCTAATTTCTCCATTAAATTTATTATTAAAATAATTTATTTTGTATTCACTTTGAATTATAGTACACTCATCACTTCACTTTATTATTTACCTTTTAAAATCACTTAAACCACTTTGACTACTTTGACCTTTTGGGGCTTCTAGATGACATGTGAGGGTCCTCCAACTTCGTAAGGCCATAACTCTCAAACCGTGAGGAGCTATGTGACGTTCCAAATACCACCAGAAATGTCATGACATATAATATCCATATAGAATAGTATTGTTTGAAAATATATCATAACTCATATATTTACCCATAAAACAAACTTGGGTCCATTACCCAAACCTAGGGTCTCCAACTTCTCATGGCCATAACTCTCTAACCACGAGGATTTATGTGATGTTCTACGTACCTCCAGAAATGGAATGACAAGAACTATACATCTAGGATAGTTTCCCTGACAAATTAAATGTCCTTCATCTCATTATTCCACAATTAAGCATGGGTTCTCTTACTCCGCAAAGCATCTTCCCGTGATGGATTTCACCATAAGGGGACCACTTTGGAGTTCATCCATATTTACTTCTTATCAACCATGACAAGACGATAATGAGTCAACTTTACATCAAATAATCTTGGGTCCATTACCCAAACCTTTGTGTTGTAGGGCTTTCTTCAAGGGTTGACATCAATGACAACCAACCTTAATCAACACATATACATGAAAGGCAACCCATTTTTTATGGATATTCTAGTGATGATGAGCAGAAAGGTTATCTTATATTTGATCACTATGAAGACAGTAAGGATGATGTAGAAGTTGGCCTTGTCACAGAAGACACAAACCATGAGTTTGACCAGGAGAAGCCCTTAGCTGAGGCATGTGAAGATATCATTTATACATAGCCAGAAGTAAATCAATAATCATCAGTGGATCAAAAACCTCCTACGTCCAGCCTTCTTCCACTTGTACCTATAATTCACAATAAGCATATTTTTTACCCACAGATGCCTGTGGCTGTCATTCAATAAAGTGTTCCTGTAGAGGACATCAAGCCACCTGTCAGCAACTTTGAAACAGTGAAGGTAACCTTTCATAATTTAATCATGTGTTTCCTTTAGTTTCATGAACCTGTCGATGAGTACATAAAGTTACACTTTTCAAATTCTTTTGAGCATGCAGGCTTGATCTTTTTATCATCATTTGAATGTAATATGGGTGATCATAAGAATGAAATTAGTCAGTTGTCATGCTTTCCTTGTCTTTTATGGATCATTTGCAGTGAAGCAAAGGATTCAATTATTAAACAGTTTGAATGGCTATGGTGGAAGTTTGCTTTCACCTAGCATTTTGTAAAAGTCAGTTAACTTAGGTTGTGTACATAAATAAGCTCCCTTAGGAGCATGTGTGTTTTCTTTCATTTTTATAATAGTGTACTTGTCAGCCTGTTTTCTTCAGTATGATGTTTCAGAGCATGAATCCATAGCCCAACAACTAAGGCATTGTAACTACTGGTTCTTGGTAGTTCACAGGGAGCATGCCATCCCCTGTGGAGCCAAATGTTAACACCATAATTTGCAATGTATTTCATAGGAATCAAGCATAATTGAGGTTTACCCTAAGGAGCATTATGGTATAAATCATGTGGCATTCTGCCCATGATTTTCACAGGAAAAATGAAATGTTTGGGGTCTGAAAAGATCCAACATCCTCCACTTCTTTCCACGTGACCATCGCTCACTCGTCGTGCCATGCAAGTTTGTGCCAAGCATTTCACTCCATGTCACCCCTATGCATAAACTATCGGCCTGCCACCTGCTGCACCTATATGGGTCACAGAAGAAGATCTGCATAACCTCAAGGCATCAAAATTGACTCGCAGAAGTCATTGGCACCATCTAAGAATAGTTATGGGTGCCAGGCATCGTCCTGATCTCAATGAAGGCATTTAATGAGAATGAGAGTGGTGGTTGAGACCTCGTCTCAACACATAAATGGAAATCTAGAAAGGATTGGCAGATTTGAGCTCATGTATGACAGAGAGTTGCATGCGCAGTCTGACAAAGATGATCCAGATGGAAGAGATCGTGTCTGAAAATAGAAGATTGTTTGCACAGTCTGACAGAGAGGACCCTGATTGAAAATTTTGAATGCAGCAATCTGATCACAATCCTGATGGTTGCAGCAGATCTTCTTATATATAGGCAGTTTTGATATTTTGTAAGGGTCGAAGGTTGAGCAGTGCTCCTGTTTTTTAAAATTTTGATGAAGAACACTGGTTCTCTGGTTATGTATTTGTTTTTGAAACATCTTGGTTAATCTAAGTCATATTTATGACTCCATATTATTTTCCTCTGATACCGAGAGAGTTCATGATTGACTGATTCACATGGATCTTTGTAACTATATTATGATGAATGTTTGATTATAGTGTTGTTATAATGTCTTTCAGTTTCCTTGAAAATTTGAATTCAAGAGAATCTTGTGTTTGAGTTTTTTCCTCCTTAGGCTGCTGGAAGACCTGATGTCCATAGCAGACCTCTACACTTTCTCACCAAATTATTCCTCCTATTCGCCTTTACTCCAACTTACTGACTAAATTTGATACAAGACCTCAACTGCTTGTGCATGCTAGCCCAAATTTTCTGAGTTAGAACGTTATTATCTCGAGTCTTATCCATTTGACCCCCTTAAAACTCATTTACATTTACTGTATAAAGTGATGGGTACTGGGCTTATGCTCATTACAGTATGAGGGTGATTCCTTGTGCTAACAGATACCATGTTAGGAAATAGAACACAAGACACGAAAACTTGGTGGAAAAGGCTTTATGCCATATTCGTCTATTCTCATTCTCATTTAGATATTCATTCCAATGATACAATTTTATAGTACATGGATGAAACAACCTCATAAACTAGAGTTTATCTCACATTGACACCTTGTCAAGAGATAAGGTAAGGAGGAGGGAAAATGGAGTCTAATTGTTGGAGATATTACACACTCGCCTAGTATTTATTTTCCTAAGGTTGATAGTCCAATGTAGAGAATGCTTCCTTAGATGAAAATATTCTCTCTAGAGAATATTCCCCTACAAAATAGGGTGCTCCTTTTCAGTTCAGATTCAATTACACTTAGTTACACTCAGTTATACTACTGGAAGTCACTCTTGCATGGAAACCTCAACATTATCACCAGCAGTTGCATATGTTTCTCTCACTTCCGCACGTGTGACTAATTAACTAATGATTGCATGGATCAGTTAACTAGGAAAAGGTGGCAGATTACTTCAATTTTTTTCAGTGAGTGTCTAGATCTCTCTAGATCACTAATATGGTGACTTCACTTATCCATGTAGAGTATATCATGTGTATTTTACCTTTTTACTCATACAATGAATACAATTCTATTGATTCTTTTCTCTCATCTCTTCTCTCCTTCTCTCAATTTGTAATCTTTGTACAAATTGTTGTTAGTTAGATTCTCTATGCAGGTTTTACCACAATTTTACATGGTATCAGAGCCCATGGGTTTCTAGGAGAAATACACAAAGGTATCTTGTTTGCAGGCCTAGAAGGGAGATGAATTTATAAAATATGGATTATTCATCGACAATACTTCTCATGCCTCATAACTACTTCGAGTGGAAGATAAAAATTATGCATCAACTAAGATATAGAGGCTTGCATCAGATTACCATGGCTATAGAGGCTGAGCCAACCTCTTCTATCGAGAATAATAAGTATCTCAACCACATGGATGAGGATTATAGTCTCCTCTGTGTGTCTATGTCCCCCAAGGTTTTGTTTCACATTGAAGCTTGTACTACACCAGATGAAATTTTGACAAAGTTAGAGGATATCTTTGGAAAATAGGGTGAAACGAGAATCCATATGCTCGAGGTCAAGCTAAATTCCTTACATATAAGGAATTTTGAAAACATCTAGGACTTATTTACGAAGTTCAAGTCCCTCCTCCTCCATCTAAAGGGATGTGGAATACAAAAATCTACTCAAAACAATCAGTTAATCCTTTCTATCTTAGAAACACTTGGTCTATATTATGTTGTTTTTGTCTCATCATTTCATACAAACAGATTCACTTCAGGAGTGGCCTAGAAAATTTTGACATTGGATCAAATTGCAATTGGGATAATCAAGGGACCTAATGCACATGCACGTGTTGTGCATAAAAGTAGAAGAAATTCCAATTCAAATTCCAAGAAAAAAGGCAAGGGAAAGGTGCATGCAGAGCCAAAGAAGGAAGGGTAATCAA
Source organism: Picea engelmannii (assembly GCA_009831015.1). NCBI lineage: Eukaryota > Viridiplantae > Streptophyta > Pinopsida > Pinales > Pinaceae > Picea > Picea engelmannii. The sequence continues at coordinate 37,368 of ML801120.1, read as the reverse complement.
AAACCTTCGATGACTCCTCAGAATCTAAAGGTGGAAAAGGGAAGAAAGGGAATACCAAATTCAATTACTAAAACCTTGATTATCATCTTGAGTCTACATGCATGAAGAATTAGATCGATCAGACGGAAAATACTCTTCAGAAGAACAAATTGAAGTATCACATTCCCAAAGCTACCAAAAAGAAGTTGGAAGATCAAGATAGATGAGGTAACTCTCATGCAATGATTTCCATCAACTCTTCTCCTGATGCATAGATATTAGATTCAAGTGCATCCCACCATATGTCAGCAACAAAGAATGTTTTATCTTCTATTTTTTCATGCATGGGTCCTCCCATCCTCATAGGATATGATACCCCAATTGAAATCTATAACAGTTAAATTGTTATTGATGAGACAAAATATTCTGAATACTGATATTTGATTGATAAAATGATAAGATGATTACAATACCCTTGTGACAATTTTCTATATAGAATTGACTAGTCACAAGGTGATGAGGTACATGCCTCTTTGATGAAGAGGTATGTTCCTCTTGATTTAATTAAATGATTATTATTTATTATTATTATTATGTTCATAACAAGATCATTGGCAAAGGGAGAGTAGAACTCCAACACATAAGTTTTGATAATGTCTCACATGTTCCAAAACTCTCTATGAATCTACTCTCCATTTATTAGATAACACATTCTAGTGCAGAAAAAAAGATAGAGTTCACACCTAATTCCATAACCATATCTGATATTGATGATAACTCCAAGATTTTTGTTGGTGAGGTAAACTACCAATCGCTTTTGTATAATTTCAAAAAATTCATTGCTAAATTTGATCATGCTTTACTATTGATGCATGTTGATGATACTAGTAGATTATGGAATTAGATATTTGGCCATCTAAACTTCAAATACATGCAAAAACTATCCAAACAGGATATGGTCACTGATTTTCCCAACATAAACTTTTCAAAAGGAGTTTTTCAAGGATGTGTTCTTGGAAAACATCCTCAAGAGAAGTTTGAGAAAGGGAAGGCCTGGAGGAATTCCTCTCCTTTGGATATCATCCAAAATGATCTGATGGGGCCCTTTCCTCATCCATCCATCAACAAAGCAAGGTATGTGCTTACATTTATTGATGATTTCTCATGATACACTTAAGTGTATTTTATCAGGAAGATGTCCTAGAATTTTTAGCATCTCAAAGACTTCAAAGAACATGTAGAGACCCAGTCTAGGAGAAAGATCAAAATACTCCAAATAGACAATGGGGGGGGGGGGATTTGTGAACCGATATATCCAACATATTTTTTCAGAGGTAGGTATATATATGCAACACATAGTACCTTACACTCAGTAGCAGAATGGAGTAGCTGAGAGTAGGAACAAATCCCTCAAGGAGATGGCCACTTGCAAGTTGCATGTAATATCTCTACCTCCCAAGATTTGGGTCGAGGAACTTAACTATGAAAACCAAATTTATAATAGATCTCCTAAAAAATCTATCAAGGACCAAACTCCATTTGAGGCATGGAGTGGTAGTAAGACGAAATTCATCCACTTATGAATATTTGGATCACATGCATGGGCCCATGTACCCTCTGAAAAGAGAAAAGAGTTAGATCCATAGAGTACCACATGCATATTTGTGGGATATCCAGATGGTGTGAAGGGTTACAGGTTGTGTGATCCCTCTACTAATAGGATCATCATTGAGTGTAGTGTTTAGTTTGAGGAAAATCCCTTGCATGCACCATCGAAGCCACATGTATATACACTAGTGGTAGAAAACACATTATATCGACAGCTTATGGGAAGACTTCTATATCTCACCCACACCTGGCCAGATCTCTCATATGCAGTAGGGGAATTTTCTAGGTACATGCAGGAGTGATATGAGATACATTGGAAGGCTGGAAAGTGCATCCTTAGATATGTTCAAGGAACCACAAGTTATGGGATCCATTATGTATCAGGTTGTGCATTGAATCTCATGGAATTCACTAATTATGATTGGTTTGGAGATAACATAGATTGCAAGTCCACATCTAGGTATGTGCTTAGTTTGGAATCTAGTCCCATCTGTTTGTCGAGCAAAAACAAGTTAGTTGTTTTTCTATCATTAGCAGAGGCCAAGTACAGAGGTCAGTGATCAATGTCACTATTTATTCACTTTGGCTTCATAACTTCCTCAACGAGCTTGGAATCAAGTTTCATCATTTGGCGTGACAATCAAAGTACTCTCAAGTTTTACATATACCTAGTGCAATGACAATAGACCAAACACATCGAGATCCATATGCATTACATCAAAGAGTCGGTACATGACAAGATCATCGATTTGCAATATTTTCCATATGACAAATAGATGTAGAAATATTCACCAATACATTTACTAATTATAAGTTCTTCTTCATGTGTGATTATCTTGGAGTGAAGGATAGTGTTTCTTAACAATTATTTTTCTTCCTTTTTCATTTTTTGCATTGTACTTTGAG
>ML801120.1:0-34825 GCA_009831015.1 Picea engelmannii | reverse complement strand
TTTTTCAATGTTTCATTCTTAGATGCATTATATAATGGGTACCTAACATGGCCTTGGTTGTCGGGACCCATTCGTTATGTACACCCTAGTAGTGTTCAGGGGGGTATTTATTTTCCTAAGGTTGATAATCTAATGTTGAGAACGCTTCCTTAGATGAGAATATTCTCTCTAGAGAATATTCGCCTACAAAATAGGGTGCTTCTCTTCAGTTAAAATTCAATTACACTTAGTTACACAAGTGGAAGTCACTCATGCATCACAACCTCTGTTTTTTCACAAGAAGTTGGATGTGTTTCTCTCACTTCCACACATGTGACTTAGTTAACTAATGATTGTATGGATCAATTAACTAGGACTAGATGGTAGATTACATTAGTTTCTGTCAGTGAGTGTCTAGATCTCTCTGGATCACTACTATGGTGGCTTCACTTAGCCATGTAGAGTATATCATGTGCATTTTACCATTTTACTCATACAATGAATAAAATTCTACTGATTCTTTTCTCTCATCTCTTCTCTCCTTCTCTCAATTTACGAGCTTTGTACAAATTGTTGTTAGCTAGATTCTCTGTGTAGGTTTCACCACAATTCTACATTAATACACACCTAGGATAAAAACACTATCCATTAATGTGAAATACATAAAGGTGGTGTAGAAATTTATGATTGTATAGGAATTTATAGGCTAATAAGGAAGACATGCATCATAAAGGATACTTTCTTCCCAAGCTTGAACTATCTTGCATTTTGGATCAATGGCCTTGCATTTCTTTGTTTCTCCAAAGGTTGGGAATTGATCTTTCTAAGAGTCTCGATGATCGGTTAGGGATTTTCATAAGATGTTATTTTGAGGAGACCATTTGGCCTATTGTATCCTTTGAAATATTTTCTTTCATGGAGGCCTAATGGTCCATGTAAGCCTTTTGAAATATGATCCTTTGAAAGAGGCACAATGGCCTTGACTTTTGAAGGGTTAGCACTTATTTCAAATAGGTCTGATGGATTTTCCATTAGGTAGATTATTAAAAAGGGACCAATGTCTTTTCCATTGTGTGGATCATTCAAATCAAGTTGATGGCCTGATAGAGATCATTTCAAATTAATTTATGGAGAAAAAATGTCATTGTGTGTTGTATTGACCCATAAAATAAGGTTTGATTTGAAGGAAAACAAAATAAATAGAAATACAAATGATTAAGGATAATGAAAATAAATGCCTCACTCCCTCAATAGGATTACAAAGGGGGATGGGTACATGACATAGTGGTATCAGAGCTCATGTTATATCATTGGGGATACTATGGTCAAGAAATTCAAATGATCAAGCATTCCAAAGGAAAAGTTATAGCACTAACCAATATGGGTATAAATCAAGAATGAACATAAATTTTATAATGATATTTTGCTGACACTATTAAGCTAACAAGTTGTTTTACATAGTGATAGTTGAGTACTAAGGTTCCTATAGTAAAGTGGAATAGTAATATAGAGTTTTAGTCTTGATAGACTAAGTATATTGTCATCATCAAGGATGGATAAAAACCTTATGATTATAAAGTATAAACCAAAAGTGAAAATGTGCATGGGATAAAAGTAGAGACTAAATCCAATGGGCATAGAAATCAAGAGAACCATATGTACATTGCAGATACCATGTGAATATTGAGGGTAGATATTCAAATATGTGTATTAGATGATGACACGTTAATTAAAGATTAAGAAAACTAGAACCATTTGAATGATTCCATGTTGTAGAGTTTGATAGAAATACAAATGCAAGTGCATCATGGACATAATTAAAACAATGTTGGTAGGAGTAGAGATATATCCAAGATTTTCTCTTATAAGTGATACCAAATTACCAAAGTAAATACCTCCATTGATGACACTTATACACTAACAACACCCTCTAAAAATAATTCATCTACCTTTGAAGATTCATGGAGCGATTCAAAATCCTATTCTTATAGGTAGGGAAAAATGAATTCTTTTATAGATAGCTTGTCGGGAGAATTTTGGAAAGAAAAAGCACCTACTTTTGATTGTGAGCTAAATTTTGTTTAGGAATATGAGGTGTTGGGCCCAAGATATGATCACTTTTATGAAGGTTATTATGCACTTTTGCCACATTTACATATGTGTTTTTCATCTTTTGAAGGAGTTTTTTGAAGAATTTTATGATAAAACGATATGATCGACATAAGGTACGTATGATTCATGTTTAATGATTGTATCGAGCATAATTTGTCATTTTTTCATGCTTCCAAGGATCTGATTCATGTTTTTTGATGTTACAGGGAGAAAATGCACTACGTTTATGCTTCTAACACTCAATCCGACACTCGTTCTGGTACTCGATCCGACACTCCTTCCAACACTGCGTATTGCACAAAAATGGAGGGCGACTTGGTAGTTATGGTATTGGCAACCAATGATGGGCGAATAGGGAACGTGGGTTTTGTTCATCATTATCCCCTCCATCTATTGAATTATTGACAGCTTGATTTTGGGTTGTTATGGTGGGTGATTATTGGCTTGCTCTGTTTCGACAGTTAGGGCACCATTAATGAAATTTGCCAATTTTAGAAGTGGTTCGAACCTCATGTGATCGACCACTTGTTCTGTAAACATTATAAATACCACCATGGTGGTCATATAATTGTTAAGAAGTAGAAGAAGTCGTGTGTTAGAGACAAAAACAATTTTGGCTTTGTTTTTGCATTTTTCAATTGCCATAATTGTATAAGACTGCGTTTTTCAAGTTTTAATGGTGAAATCATTTTGCTGAGCTCGTGGTGTGTGTTTGAGAAGTGATCACGACTTGCTGGGGGGGCACCGACAGTCTAGTAACTATCTTTGTGTTGTTCATGCATTTTATGATTTAATTGTTTTCTTTATTTTTCTGTACATGCATATTTTCCATTGTGTTAATTAGTTTGTTGTAGTTTAATTGTTTTGACTCTCTTTTGCAGGTTAGAATGATGAGATGTGTTAACATGTATTGATCTTGTATATTAGGAATGGATTTGCAAATCCCTAGAATAACTCCATTTGTAGTTAGATATTGGATTACATCTTTATTTATGATTTTAGAATTAAGTTTAAAACAAAGTTTTAATTAGAATAGAACAGAGTTTTTATTTTGAGCTTTCTTCGACAAGGATTTGATGGATGGATAGAGTTAATTTTAGTTTTTAACGATAGATTGCTTATTTTAGTTTTATATAGATTTTTCTTACTTAGTTGTTGGTTAATGTAGTTGTTAGTTTACTTTTTAATGTCACGTCTTAATTTCTGTTTTTAATCATTTCTTTATTGCAGTTTGAATTGTTAGAATAGATATAGTATAGTTTTCATTTTATGTAATTTCCTTTCTAGAATTAAATTGCAATTATATTTCTTAGTTAATGGTTGAATCTAGTTTTTCTTACATAGTATAGAAGTACAATGATGACCTCGTTATATTGTTGATGGTTAATAAATATGCAGGGTAATTGACCATATTTCGATAATGGCTAAATTCTCATTGGATTGTTTAATCCATACATTTCACTTCGCTATTGAGATTAGTGTTGAGCTTATACCGCTTGAATTTTCCTTTGTTGTCAAGTGCCATCGAGATATTATCCGACACCGGAGACATCTCACACAACCACCAACATTATATTTGAATTGTCATAGGTTAAAATATAGTTTTCCTATTTTCATAGATTAAAGATAGTTTCTTGCTTTCGTAGATTAGAAAAGATAGTTTTCCTTCTTTTATTGATATATTTTTATTGTTGTTGTAGGATAGATAGACTTTTCTTTGATAGATTAGATAGTAGTTTGCTTATTATAGATTAAGCATTAGTTGGTAGGTCTTCTTGCTTTCAATAAAATAGGTCTTCATGCATTAGAAATAGTTTTGCATTGAGCATTTAGTCCAGTTGCCTCTTAGATTTCCTTTCATGCATTAGAAATAGTTTTTCATTGAGCATTTAGTCCACTTGCCTCTTAGGCTAGATAGTTGTTCAATGAGAAGTTCTTACTTGCAGTAGTTAGTTGCCTTTTCTTACTTGTCTATTTTTTTTAGTAGGTTATATAGTCGTCTTTTGCTTTAGTAGGTTAGTTAGGTGTCTTTACTTACTTGACTATTGCTTTAGTAGGTTAGTTAGGTGTCTTTGCTTTCTTGTCTATTTGATTTACTAGGTTAGATAAGTGTTTTTTCTTGCTTGTTTATTTCTTTGCTTTATAGGGTAGTTTGTCATTGAATATAGGTTGGCAAGCTAAAATAGTTTGCTTTTGTCATTTGCTTATTGATATGCTTAGATAGTTTCTTTTGCTTATTGTTATGAACTAGTTTGCTTCAAGTAGGGTTTTTACTTGTTTTCTTAGAACTATCCATTGATCCTTGGCCCAAAAGTACTTAGGTTACATAGTTTTACTTTTCTTAGTAGGGTTTACTCATTAGATAGGTTTCTCTTGAGTAGATTAGCCTTAGATAGCTACCTTCCTCAGTTAGGGTACACTCCTACCAGCCCTTCTACCTTTGGCATATATGTTGCTACAACTCTAAGTCTACTTACCCCGGGTTGACAATTTAATTGAGGGTTTTTAGTGTGTTTTTAGTGCATATATAACACCCATCATGAGGCATGGATTATTGAGATAAGGATGTATTTCCAAGTCCATGATGACTTAGGGAACATGAAATCCAAAGTGTTCATATTCAATTTGAATGGAAGAGCATCAATTTGGTGGGAACATCACAAAGAAATTAAGCTAACTAGTGTAAGAAATATTTATTGGAAGCAGTTTAAGAATTATTTTTAGTAAAAGAATCTCTCATGCCAATAATATGATGATAAAATTAAATAATTCCATGAGCTACAAATGGGACACATGAAGATAGATGAATATGTGAATAAATTCTTGTATTTTTAGAGATATGTCAAGTACATTTGAGATAAAAAGATAAAGATACAATGCCTAGTAACTAGATACCTCAATCATACAATGAAAAAATAGAGTTTGATGAACCGCAAACCTTGAATGAGGCCTTTAGAGAGGATAATTATTTCTATGATCATAATAAAACAAGCTAGAGGTTCATAAGGCATTGAAGGAAAAAAAGAAGAAGAATCTTGACCATAGAAAGAAAAGGTCCAAGCCATTTCCTTATAAAATCAATCATATAATTTTCTATGGAATTAACCCACATAGGGTGGAACTAAGATAGCTAATTCAATGGGAAACAAGCCAAGAATGGACATTCAATTTTGGAGATGTGGAGAATATAATGTGCTAAGAAATTATCCATGTCAAAAGGAGAACACTAGGAATGTTCATAACTTTCAAGAATATATAATAGTTGATGATCTATAAAGGACTATTCCTAAAATCAATGTTGGACTGGAAAACCACCAATCAAATCGTCATTCAACAGTGGTCAAAGTTGAAGGTAAGATTTCTAAGAAATCCCTTTCTATTTTGATTGACCTAGGATGTAGTCGTAGTTATGTTACTCCCAAAATTGTTGAATCATGTGCACTTGAGAAGTGAAAAGATAGTGAGTAATGTCTAGTTCAATTAGCCACTAAAACCAAGAGAAAATTTAGTGAACTAGTGGTGAGATGTCCACTAGATCTAAATAGATTGTTCTTATGGGTAAATTTCAACATTTTCCCACTTGGATCATATGATTTTGTTATTGGTATGGATTGGTTGAAAACATATCGATTTAATATTGATTGATACAACAAGAAAATTGATTACATTGATGAATATGGAAACTCAAGGTAGTGAGAGGTATTTTGAGAGGTAGTTGAAAAAGTGATTTTGAAAGGGACACTAGGTGTATGCATCCCATGTTTTGGAACCAATAGAGGACAAGGGTCCAAAACCTAAAGAATATATGGCATTGCAAGAACTCAAAGAAATATTTCTAAAGGAGGTACTAGGGCTACCTCCAAACATGGATATTGATTTCTCAATTGACCTTGTGCATGGAGTTGCACCAATTTCTAAGTCTTATACTTGTTTTTTCCACCATAGGCCCTATAAGAAAGATAATGGATATAATGGAGCTGAAATAACACTTTTACCAAGGAAATTGCTCATGAAAATACATAAAAATCCTTGGTTGTGCATTTTCATGGAAGAAGAGTGGTTGGCCACAACTTCCTCAAAAATAAGTCATGGCCAATCCTCGATTTCCCATACAAAACCCACAACCACCCCTTGGATATTTGAGACTTAGAGAGTTACAAGGAGATAAAGGAGACATGGATTGGAAAGAGTGCATTATTGTGAATGACTTGTATCCTCCTAGTTTGCATGCCATGAATCCTATCTTTGAGATCCTCAAATTTTTTATAAGAAGAGGCCAAATATAGGGAATGGGGCATCACATCACAAGAGAAAAGAATCCTTATGCTAGTGAACCAAAGTTGGATCCTTTAGTCTTAATCTTGTTGCATATTGTTGAGTGTTGGGAATCAACACTAGTCTGACTAGAACCTAGGTGAGATATTTTCTTTCCCTCTTACCATGATATGATGAATGGTTATACTTCTTCAAAAAAACAAGTTTGTGGCTAAGGATAAAAGTTATAGGTTTTGGAGCTAGGAGTATGGTAATTGTAACTCAAGGTATTCTCTAATTGTTGTAATTCATTTTAATTAATATATATCTATATTCTTTCACCCCTGAAAATCCTTGTAACTCATTGATCTATTGTATTTTGAGTTTAATTTTGGTTGATCTAAATAGGATTGAACAATTAGATTATATTTTCTTTCATGCAATTATTATTTGTGATATAATAAAGGTTTGAGGAAGGTTCTATTTGTATTTTATTGTACAGGTGAACAACTAGAGTAGATTGATAGGAGATGGATCTAGAGGAGTTCAAAGGGATGTGTTATACAACTGACAGTTTAAGGTATGTTTCCTTTCCTTCCTTACTTTGCATGTAATATTGTATGAATTTATTCTAGGAGAAATATAGAGTGTATATAAAGTTTCCCAAAATATAATTGATGAATCCATTGGGGAATATATGATCCAGGTGGATATCGGTGGCCACCCACCTTTCCTAGCTGGCTCAAAACAACTCTCCACACAGCAGAAGAAAGTAGATAAGGTCGTGGAAGAATACTCATATATCTTCTCCTCGCCTATCAGGGTACCTCTGCACTGCCAGGTCAAACACCCCATCAATCTAACCCCCGACGCACTGCTTCCCAATGGGCCAGTCTATCGTTGCTCTCTGTTAGAGAATGAGGAGATCAAATGACAGATCCAAGAATTGCTCCACAAGGGGCACATCCTTCCTAGCTCATCACCTTGCGGGAGCTGAATCGTGTTGGTACATAAGAAAGATGGAACCTGACGACTTTGCATTGATTATCGGGCTCTGAATAAAATCAAAGTGAGAAACGGGTACCCGATTCCCCGAATTGACGACCTCCTTGATCAACTCATGGGGGGAAAATACTTCAGTAAGATTGGTCTGAAGTCTAACTACCACCAGGTCCCGATAGAACATACAGATGTATGGAAGACCTCCTTCAAGTCAAAGGAAGGCCTTTTTGAATGGTTGGTCATGCCCTTTGGTATGACAAACGCTCCAGCCACTTTCATGAGGATGATGGATGATATCTTGCGACCATTCACCAATACTTTTGTAGTGGTCTATCTTGATGACATTCTCATTTACAGTAAGACTTGGGCCGAACACTTGCAGCATATTCAGCAGGTTCTGGACACCCTGCGACAGCACAAGCTATATGCCAACTTGGAAAAATGCTCCTTCGGCATGGACAGTGTCCATTACCTATGCTACATCATTGATCAACATGGCATACATGTGGATCCAGCCAAGATCCAAGTCATCCGTGACTGGCCAGCCCCAACCACACTCACGGAGCTTCGGAGCTTCTTGGGCCTTGCCAATTTCTACCGCAGGTTTGTGTTGGGATTCTCCCATATTGCATGGGCCCTCAGCCAAATAACCAGGGTTGGTGGTAAGGAGAAATTTGCATGGGGCCAGCCCCAACAACAAGTGTTTGATGATTTGAAGCAGTGCTTGTGCTCAACCCCAACAATTTCACTACCAGACCTACAACATCCCTTTGAGATTGAGACTGATGCTTCAGAATATGCTGTGGGTGTCGTTCTCATGCATCACGGCCACCCCATGGCCTATCATAGTGAGACACTATCAGATGTTGTCCGTAAGTACCCTACTTACGACAAAGAAATGTACTCCATTATGAAATCCTGTCGCCAGTGGAGACATTACATTCTTGGGAGGGAGACAGTCATCCACACTGATCATAAGCCACTACAGTTCATGCAGACACAAGGAAAATTGCAAAATGACCGCCATCAAAAGTGGTCCACATACTTGCAACAATTCCACCTCAACATCAAGTATAAAAAAAGAAGCACCAACCCTATCGTTGATTGCCTCAACAGACCACCAGTTGTGGCACTCACCACAGTGCTAGACTCCTATGGCCATGAGGCCTCTAGATGGCCCCAACTCTATGAGATAGACTCGAAATTCACCACCACTTACCAAATGTTGGGTGCAAAGGCAGTTGTCGATAATTTCCATCTTCAATATGGGTTGTTATGTCGTTTGGGCCATATATGTGTTCCCTCAAGTGAGCGAGTGAAGCTGATTTGGGAAGCCCACTACAGCCGGGTGGCAGGACACTTCGGCATCGAAAAGACAGTGGCGATGCTAGAAAAACATTTCTACTGGCTGAAACTTCGATAGGAGGTCAGCAAGTATATCAGGTCTTGCACTACTTGTGTTATTGCCAAACCAACCACTAAGAAATAGGGCCTGTACACCCCTCTTCCTACTCCTGACAGACCATGGGAATCCATCTCAATGGACTACTTGTCGGGCCTCTTGTCCACCAAGTGGGGAAATGACTGTGTTTTTTTGGTTGTCGATCACTTTTCTAAGATGGCGATTCTGGTTGCTTGCAAGAAGAGCATCACAACAGAAGCCACTTCCAAGCTCTTCTTTGAATGAGTCTAGGTACATTTTGGAATCCCACAAACCATTGTCTCAGATTAGGACAGTTGATTTCTTAGCACATTTTGGTTGAGCCTCTGGTCACTGCTGGACACCAAGCTCACCAAATCCATGGCCTTCCACCCCCAGACAGATGGCCAAACCAAGGTCGTAAAATGAATGATCGTGCATATCCTGCGCATGTATAATTCCAAGCACACTCTCACATGGGATGAGAGTCTTCCCTATGTCCAACATAGCTACAACCGAGCCCTGCATAGCTCAACCAACCATAGTCCCTTTCAGGTGGGGTTGGGATTCCAACCATTGGGTCCCATAGATGTTGCACTTCCCCTTGTGGTCACCTGGACCGACTCCTCTCCTACTCCAACTGAGTCTGACAAAACCAGTCGATTCATTGAGAGGATCCAACACATCCACCAACAGGTTCAGGATATCCTACAAAAGTCTAATGACAAGTACAAGTAGTGCCATGATCAACATCGGGTTCCACATAAGTTTCAGGTGGGCGACAAAGTTTGGTTGCACTTGCAGAAAGAACACCTTACAGGACCCCATCGGAAGCTTTTCCCACTCCGATATGGGTCATAGACCATCACCAAGGCTGTGGGGGATAATGATTTTTCACTCAACATTCCTCCTTTCCTTGGCCTGCACCCAGTGTTCAACGTGGACCTCCTTCGGCCTTATTTCCCACCATTATTGGACACCTCAGACGTAGTAGAACAACTGAAACCAAAAGAGATCAACCCTGACTACATACAACATGCATCCAGTGATCAAATAGTGGACACACATATCAAGAGCACTCGACAACAAAGGATCCAACTTTATCGAGTCATCAAAGTAGGGTAGCTCCTGTACCAAGGCAAGTGGCTCACCTGGGGCCAAATTCAGCAGAAATTTCCTCATCTGATGGGGGAACTCAACGCAATGGAGACCATTTCTTCCTAAGGATGGAGGATTGATCCAGGTGGATATCGGTGGCCACCCACCTTTCCCAGCTGGCTCAAAACATCTTTCTAGCAATTTTGATAATTTACTATTTTTAGCAGTTTTTCGGGTCCTGAACTTTAAGAGCCGTTTTGAGGCCCTAAACGAAGTTTTTTAGGGTATGTTGCGGTCGCAAAATTTTGTGCAACTGTTGTAGTCCTTGGATAGATCTTTCCAATGGGTTATCATACGCCTAAAATAGAGATCGTATGCCAAAGTTTCGACCCCAGGAAGTTGATGTACTGACTTACCCAAACGGGGCCCACATGACTTTTGGCGCTTCATCTCCTAGGGTTAGGTTTTTGGATGTTTAAGGTTTTTGAAACCCATTGTAAAAATTCCTTGAGAGTCTCATTGTAATCATCTTCTTGCGAATGAGCGCAGCTGTCACATCTCTTCTCAGAGATAAGTCGTCACCATTCCAGCAAGCTTTCTTTCCGCTGCATTTTACAGTTTCAGCTTATTTCCTTATTGAATAGAAAACTAGTTTTACTGTATCTCTGTTATTCTGTATTAAGCATTTGGTAATAATCTGTAGTCATTTCGTTCTGCTCATAAAATCCGGATCAATATATCAAAGCCCTCCTTCGAAATATCTCTTCCAATAGACACCAACTCATTATCTAGGAAGAAGATATAGAAACCAAATAATACCTAGGAACCTGGAGACATTGGTGGTAGGTTTGATCCAGGTGGATATCGGTGGTCACCCACCTTTTCCAACTGGCTCAAAATAATTTTCTGGCAATTTTGGTAATTTACAATTTTAGCAGTTTTTAACTTCTTGGGCCATTTTGAGGGCCTAAATGAAGGTTTTTTGGGATCGATCTTCCAATGGTACCTTTCCAACGAGCTATAGTGTGCCCCAAATGGAGATCGTATGCCAAAGTTACGCCCCCGGGAAGTTTATACACCAAACTACCCAAAACAGGGTTCACAAAACTGTTGGCTTTTCATCATCCAGGGTTAGGGTTTTGGATTTTCTTTATGATAAAAATGCCTTTGGAGCCTCATTGTAAAATCATCTTCTGGAGAATGTGAGTAGCCGTCACATATCTTCTCAGAGATAAGATTCCACCATTCTAGTGAGTCTTTCACTCTATATTTTTATAGTCTTTGTACATTTTCGCTCATTAATAGAAAATTGTGTATTATTGTATCTATGTGTTTATGGTTGCATCTCTGATACATTTCTATTATATTATTGGATATCCAAGATATCTCTGTACATTTATTTATTATATCTCATCTCTCATTTCGTGATGAAAATAATCATGGTCAGTGGTATCAGAGCATGCTTCTCTTGATCGTTTTTCAGCGCATGTCCCCGACAAGGTCTCAGTATAGAAATTTGGGTCTCGAGCTTGTCTCTCTTGCAGAAAATCACTATCACACACCTAAGAAACCCTCAATGGTGGAAGAAAATAAAAATGAGAGAGCAGACAATTCTATCAATCCATTACTTGAGGAAGCTCTCATGAGATAGAGGGACGAAATGATGGAGAATTTTTCTCATGTCCTTCAATGCCTTCCGATAGCATCAAGTGCATATTCATCAAGCGACCACTTTGGAGGAACCTCATATTTCAAGGTACAAGTTAATTTTGATATTCCTATATTTGAAGGTTAGGTAGATGCAGATGCCCTAGACAAATGGTTAAATCTGTTAGAAGGTTATTTCTCTGTTCACAATTTTTTCGACAAAGAAAATATCATCTTTGTGCTCCTTAAGGCTCTCCCTGTTACCCATGATTTTGGTCATCATGATGATGTATTGATGATGGTGTACGCAGGCTCTTCATAATAACTTTCTCCTGAGAAAAGTTACTTTCATCTCTTCCCAGAAAAATCATTTTTGAAGAAGGTTCGCAAGCTGCTAATATATTTGGGTGCGAGAATGACCCATTCTCGTAGGCTGCTTTAAGCCAGGGTGCGAACTTCTCTCACTGTGTTGAATAGCCAGGGTGCGAACTCTTCCTAAAGCATGGAAAAAGATGAATTCTAGATGTTTCTAGAAGGGAATCTTCTAGAAGAATGGGTTGGCATTCGAATGGTTATCCTTGTACTGGATTCCCTGATATTGTGGGATCATTCTTATCGAAGTAACTATCTCATTCTCTCCTATATATTGAGGGAATTCTCATGGAAAAGTTTAAGCAAGATTCATTGGAGAATTGGTGAAAGAACTGTGTGAAGGACTTAGCTTGAACAGTAGCTTGAAGACTCCAGCAAGTCTATCAAGAGGTTTTGATCTTCTTCATACAAGGATTGAGCAAGTGTGTGTGTTGGAGCCAAGATCCATCGAAAGGAATCTTGCGACATCAAGGCGATCAGGTTGTAATCTTTACTTTCAATCAATATGATACAGTGGCATGTCCCTTTCCCATAAAGCTATTCTCACTTTATTGTGTAATTCCTTGATCATACACATAAGTTGATTGTTGAATATATTTTGCTATCTTCACTTTGGTTGGTTTGTGTTGTCTTGGTCTTGACGTCATGAGAGCACTGGGGTGAAGCAGGAGCAACAGAGACCCTAGGAAGCGATATTAAGGTATGTTACTTGTTCCTTCCTACTAGCTAATTCAATGGTCAAAACTTAGGGAAAGAGTCATGTCTTGTCCTATTTTGTTCTAGATCCAGGTGGATCTAGGGATATCTGTTAGTGTTCACACCTACCTATTAGTCTGATAACACTCCCCCATGTCAAACATTTGTGGGAAACTTACTAGGAGAAAATTTCCATAGAGGCTTCTGGAATATATGGGTCTGAGCCCACTTGGGATTTTTTTTTGATGCGGTAAAGGAACAGTATTACCATGTTGGAAACTATGAGGACCAATACATGAGATGAACCACATTGCAGCAAGAGAGGGCCAAGTAGTTCCAAAGTTCACCAATACCTTCCATACCTTATGCACCAAGTTGGGTATCAAAGACTTCGAACGAAATTTGGTTCTGAAATACTGTGGGGCTCTACATAGATACATCCAAAATGGAATGGATTTTCTGGACATCTCATCACTCGGTATTGCTTATCGATATGTTGTTAAAATCAAGAAGAAATTTAACCACTAGAAAAAATGGGATTTCAGGTTTGCAAATACGCAAGAACCAAAGTATGATAAAGACGACCCTAAAAAATAACCTCCATAAAACTAGTCCCAGCCACACGAAAATAAGGGCCATGGAAAGACGGAGAAGGACACCGAAAAATGGTGTGATTTCCACAAAATCCCCTGGAAAAAAACTGATGAATGTCACTCAAAATAGTAATTGGTGGCCGAGATCAAAGACAAGGAGCCGAACCCTGATTCATAATCTGATTCTGAAAATACTAGTAAAATATAGATCATCGACGCATAGACCACTTCTGTTGTCACGACCGCAACAATTCAACCAGAAGAACC
This sequence comes from Picea engelmannii, assembly GCA_009831015.1. NCBI lineage: Eukaryota > Viridiplantae > Streptophyta > Pinopsida > Pinales > Pinaceae > Picea > Picea engelmannii. The sequence goes on along the minus strand of ML801120.1, from coordinate 21,385 downwards.
AACAGATCCTGAATAGGGGGAGCACCTTTTTCATTCACAGAAATGGGTAAAGGGGACCCCGCTACATTTTATTGTTGATAACGTAATCCAGAAGAACCTCATCTCAACATAGGTCGTTAAATAGTTGGGATTGTCGACAACACCATACCTACAACCATACAACATAGGGTGGCTTCGCTAGGGACAAGATCTTCGTGTCATCCAACAGTGTCAATTGTCATACGACATCCAACCCTTCAAGGATGAGGTATTATGTGATATTTTCCCACTGGATGTTTGTAATGCTCTCTTGGGCCAACCATATATGTGGAAGTTCCATGTTGTTTATGAGTCTCGACCTTGTAGTGTCATTGTTTCTCTGGGGGATCATCTCTACAGAATACCAGAGGTATTTCTGACTATTGTTCCACCTAAACAATACCGCAAAGTAGTATCTCATACTACAAAAATCATCTTCTTCTCAATCTATTCAAAAGGTGAACATAAGGATACAACAACTACAGCCTCAGTCGAAGCACCTTCTATCCAATAGAAGCAGGTCGACAAGATTGCAGAAAAGTGTAAAGATTCCTTCTACAAACAAGAATCTCATGTAGGCAGACTGATTAAAATTTTCCAACCCTTCCATCCATAGGTTCATGACAACCTTCAACAAGCTAAGCATCACAACTTCTCCAACAAGGCAAGCAACTCATCAAGATGCAGATTCAACAAAAACTTTTCCCTCTCCCACGGGCACTCAACGCAATGGATACCATTGCTTCCTAATGAGGGAGGATTGATCTAGGTGGATATTTTTGGCCACCCACCTTTTCCAACTGGCTCAAAACAATTTTCTGGCAATTTTGGTAATTTACTATTTTTAGCAGTTTTTAACTTCCAGGGCCATTTTGAGGGCCTAAATGAAGGTTTTTTGGGATATAAATTATCAATTATAGCCAAAGGCTCTTATCGATCCCCCAAAATGAATATCCTCGACAATACCTTTCCAATGATCTATCGTGTGTCCCAAACAAAGATCGTATGCCAAAGTTATGCCCTCAAGAAGTTGATACACCAAATTACCCAAAACGGGGTCCACAAAACTGTTGGCTTTTCATCTTCTGGGGTTAGGGTTTTGGATTTTATTTATGATAAAAATGCCTTTAGATCGTCATTGTGAAATCATCTTCTAGTGAATGTGAGTAGCCGTCACATATCTTCTCAGAGATAAGTTGCCACCATTCTAGCGAGTCTTTCACTCTGTATTTTTACAGTCTTTGTACATTTTCGCTCATTAATAGAAAATTGTGTATTACATTATCTTTGTGTTTACGGTTGCATATCTGATACATTTCTATTATATTATTGGATATCTGAGATATCTCTGTACATTTCTTTATTATATCTCCGCTCTCATTTCGTGCAGAAAATAATCTGGATCAAGGTTTCCTTGTGATTGACAGTGGTTTTACAACATCGACCCATGTTTGATTGATTCTACAAGTGTTCTACATTATATCCTCTATTCACACTCGCTAGAATGTACTATGTATCTTTGGGTCCATTTTCGTTAATTGTGGGTCCCCTCACATATATTAACGATATTCATTAATGATCGATAATCATATAGTTTTTACCATGCTCGACATCATCTCATTTATTCACATGATGTAGAGTCAAACAATGACAGGGTTGGATTGAATTCTTTGGGATAGGGGAATTCTCCATCAATGCTACCCTTCCCAAGATGCAAAATACTATATCACTACTGGCTAAGTACTTTGAAGACCACATTAACACTCTCATTTGTGTTATATTTCTTCTTGATGTATATTGTGACATAGATCCACATTGTATTTATTCATGGCTATGACTTCTTTGTGGCATGGATCCACCATGTACTTTTTCATGCCCATGGTCTTTAATATTGTTTCATGCATCTATAATGTATTGTGTTGGTGTCCATGCTTATTAATACATCCAAGCATGGGTATGTCTACCTTGGGGATGACCTATATATATGATTGGTTTATTTTTTCTTGCAATTACTTCCTAACTCCTTGATCTACCAAACTAGTCCTTATTCCACTCAGCGCAATGTATTTTGTAATGAATTTTTTCCATCAATTCCTTTTTTGACCTCATTAATTAAGGGACGTCTATTATACTTTTATTTTCCACCATAGGCCTTGCAAGGAAGCTATTGGATGTAATGGAGCTGAAATCACACTTTTACCAAGGAAATTTCTCATGAAAAGCCATCAAAATCCTTGGCCATGCTTTTCTATAGAAGAAGAGTGGTTGCTCATGGATTTCTCATAGATAAGTTGTAACTGGTTGTAGGTTTCCCATACAAAACCCATGGCCACACCTTGGATCTTCAAGAAATAAATATTTCTAAGGATATCAATGAGAGATGGGTTGGAAAGAGTGCATTATTTTGCATGGAACTTGTTCATCACTTGTATTTTCCCAGTTCACATTCCATGAAGCCTATATCCAAGATCCCCCAAGAATCTATAAGAAGAGGATGGAACATCACATCACAAGAGAAACTTTTCCTTACACTAGTGAATCAAAGAAATATCCTTTAGTCTTATGCTTGTTGAATATTGTTGAATGTTAGGCATCAACACTAGTGTGACTAAAACCTAGGTGAGAGCTTTCCTTATCCTCTTACTATGATACAGTGTATGGTTATACTTCTTCAAAAAATCAAGTTTATGTATAAGGAGAAAAGTTCCAGGTTTTAAAGCTAGGAGTGTGGTAATTAGAAATCAAGGTGTTATTTATTTGTTGTAACTCATTTTTCTTAATACAAATCCATATTCTCCATGCCCCCCATAACAAAATAAAAAAATCCTTGTAACTCATTGATCTATTGTATTTTGAGTTTGGTTTTGGTTGATCTAAATAGGCTTGATCTATTAGAATAGAGTTTCTTTCATGCAATTCTTATTTGAGATATCATAAAGGTTTGAGGAATTTTCTATGTGTCTTTTGTTGTGCAAGTGAATATCTAGAGAAAATTTGTAGGAGCTAGATATAGAGGAGTTAAAAGGGATAAATTGGACAACCAATAATTTAAGGTATGTTTCCTTTCCTTCCTTTCTTTGCATGTAAGATTCTATGAATTTATTCTAGGACAAAGTTATAGTGGTCTATCCCTAATATGCAAATGGACTTAATCCAACTAATGAGGGAATTTATTTATCTGTAGACAAATATTCCTACAACACTAAGGATCCTTACAAAATGAGTACCCTAAATCTTATGGAGATAAAAACGCAATTGCAATGGTTTCTAGAGAAAGGATACATTTAGCGAAGTGTATCCCCATGGGGAGAATTAGTTATATTTCTGAAAACAACATCTGGAACTCATGGGATATGTATTGATTACAAACAACTAAACAAAGTTACAGTGAAGAAAAAGTATCAATTTCCCCAAATTAATGATCTATTTGACCAAATGAGAGGGGAGAAGGAATTTTCAAAAATTTATTTGAGCTCGAGATACCATCAAGTTAAAATAAAGGAAGAAAAAATTCACATTACATCCTTCAGAATGAGGTATGGTCACTATTTTCTTTTGGTGGTGCTATTCAGTCTCACCAATGCACCAACTACATTCACATGCCTCATGAATACTATCTTCAATAAATTCTTGGATAATTTTGTTCTTGTTTTTCTTGATGATATATTGGTTTATTCGAAGTCTAATGAAGAATATGAGGAGCATTTTCATATCATTTTGGAATTTTTGAGAGAACACACACTATATGGAAAACTCAGTAAGTGTGATTTCTATTAGAAGAAAATTTATTACTTGGGTCACATTATTTCATAGGGAGTATTTATGGATCCTAGAAAATATTAAGACCATAGTAAATTGTCCTACTTCAAAGAATGTGATAGAGGTAAGATATTTCATGGGTTTTTCTAGATATTATCAAAGATTCAATAAAATATTTTTGAATATTGCACACCCAATAAATTATTTACAAAATAAAGGAAAGAAGTTCGAGTGGACCCAAAACTACGAGGAAAGCTTTCAGCAATTGAAAAAACTCCTCACTAGTTCACCAATACTAAATATTGTAGATCAAGATATAGATTTTTTTGTGCGCACTTATGCATGTGGTGAAGCACTCGGTAGAGTTATCATGAAATATAACCATTTGGTGTGCTATGACTATGGGAAATTGAAGGATCGTGACATAAATATGTAACTTGTGATATGCAACTTCTTGTTGTAGTGTGTGTTCAATATGTGGTGACATTACTTGATGGGAAGATTTTTTTTGTAATGAAAAATCATAATGGATTAAAGTATCTATTTAACCAACAAAACATGAATAACAAGTAATCAAGGTAGCTCGAATTCCTTGGTGAGTCTAATTTATAAATAAATCACATAAAAGGGAAATAGAATAGGGTCACAGATACCCTGAGTAGGAAAATGCACATGATGGACATGGTATCTATCGACATTTTCAAACATGATTTGAAGAATAGAGTGACAGAATCGTGTGCCGCTAATGAGAATTATATACAAGCCAAAAGTGGATGACAACAAGAGAAACCATAAAACAAATATGAATTTTATTAATTAAGTGATGATGGAATTCTTGTTTAAAATAACTAAATGTATATTCCCAATTCGAAAAATTTGAGAACCATCATCATGGATGAGATCCATAAGGACCATATTCGTGGCACCCCAACTACCAAAAAATGATTGCTTTAATAAGGAAGAATTAATTTTGGCTTGAAATGAAAAATAATGTCATGAAATGCTACAATATGTATGGAGTATCAGTATGTCAAGGATGACCATCAACATCTACTAGCAAGTTTTCTACAACACCTGCCATTTCTAGAATGGAAATGGGAGGAAATAATAAAGTATTTTAATACAATATTACTGAAGACAATAAAGAAACATGATGTCATCATCATTGTGGTTGAAAAACTAAGTAAGGTCGCTCATTTTATTCCTATAAAGTATAATCATAAGGCAATGAACATTGTGAAAATTTTCATGAGAGAAATTTTCAGATTGCATGGACTGCTAATTGTATTGGATAGGGATTTGAAGTTTACTTTGAATGTTTGGAAATGAATTGTGAAGGCCTGGGAACCAATTTAAACACAAATATTTCTTACCATCTATAAGAAAATAGGAATATAGAGAGAGTAATTCAAGTACTTGAATGCATGCTTCACATGTATGTTATGGACAAACCATACAAGTGGGATGATTATTTACACCTTGTTGAATTTGCATATAACAACGAGAATCAGGCATCATTGAAAATGAGTATGTTTGATGCTATGTATGGTAAAAGAAGTAGAACGCCAGTGCATTGGGATAACATGGTGAACACAATTGTTCTTGGGATATAAATTCTCAAGGAAATGGAACAAGTGGTTGTTAGGATTAGGTATAATTTAAAGGTACCATGGGACACACACAAAATTTATGCAAATAAATGTAGGGTTCACAGAGAACTTAAACCTAGGAATCATGTTTACCTTAGTATTGAAACCAAGAAAGAGTTCCTTGAAGCTTGGGTGTTGTGTCATGTTGGCACTGTTAGAAAAACATGATAGTGAAGCAAGAAAATAAAAAAAAAGTGGAAATAAAACACATAAGATACACAATACTATAGAGACACAGATATATGTGGTTCACCCAGTGTGCGCTACGTCCACCAGAGAAATTTCCAGGTCCTTCCTTTTTTATTATCCAGCAAAAATGAAGGTGTTGGCATTGAAAGTCACCCTCAAATTGCAAGAGGATAAGCCCAGTACCCATCAGAGTTTTTGGTGGATGTTGGTTTTATTTGAGTGGAGGTCAATGGAAAAAAAACAATATATGGATGATTTTCAACACAGAACTGGACAAGAAATGCATAGGGAAGTGAGGACCACAACTAACTTCAGTCAATGAATTGAGTTTAAGTGTGAGCAGAGGGAATACTTAGTGAGAAATGTGAACAAGACTGCTGTGAGCATCAGGATTTCAAGCAGCATGGAGAAGAAAAACTTAGGCTCAAGATCACTCTTAAGCTCAAGATTTGGACACTAAAATATGTCCAAACAACACAGTCACAACAACACAATGATCAAACCTACATCACCTTGCAGTTACAACAACTTGATTGGATCCTTCATGCTCGAGGCATTCGATGTAAGAGGGAAATAGATAACAAGGGAGATGACTAAAACTGGTCACGATACCACTATAATCAAACCTACATTACAACAACATAACAAGTCGTGACTGGATCCTCCATGCTCGAGTGTTTTAGCATAATTTTTACAAAGAGATGAAAAGAGGTTGAATTCTATTAATCTGAAAGTCTCAAATTTGATACATAACCAGAGAACAATTTTGGCCTCCTAAGCATTACAAAATTGGGAGCTCTGCTCAACCAAGGACCTCCCTTCAAAATGACTCAAAACTACATATATATACTCAAAATATTTCTCCACTACAGCAAAGGCGTGCTCGAGCTTCTCGTCCATACATTGTGTCTTCTCGGCTAGACTGTGCATGCAGTCTTCTCTGCACACGCATCCTTCTGTCAGACGTAATTTTTTACCTCTGGACTTACCCTATTAGACTACCCATGCAAATTCTATGTTACACACAAGCTCATACTGTATGGGCTGAAAAACTGCCTCATGGTCAGACTTTTCTGACTTTCCATTCATGGGGGGAGATGATGTTTCAACCACCTCCCTTGCCTTCATAACTACTTCATCAAAATAGGGACAGGCAAGAGTCAACTCTGCACCTGGATAAATTGGATAAAATGCATATGGTGGGTTTTTAAACCCCTTTTCTCGCATTTTCTTTGCCCAGGGGCCAAATCCTTAGGGAAAACACCCCCTTTACAAAGACATGTGCTAAAATTAGGCTCCATGGGGGATATATTCCTCCCTGCGAGGCTCTAATATCTTCAGTAGTTTCAGTCACCTTCTACATTGGGCTATGGAGTCGAGCTTAAGAATGTTCTGTTGAGGACTATAGGCCGAAAAACACACTATTCTAAATGAAATCAAATACATGGGCTCCAAAGGAGCTTATTTATGTACATTCCTATACTAATTGATTTTTACATAGTGCTAGGTGAAAGAAAACTTCCACCATAGCCATTCAAGTAACTTCCTAAATGGAAGCTCATCTACTCTTTCAGTGATGAATAAAAAATGATGCAATCGTGATAGCATAATGATTACATCGTTTATCTTACTCCATATGGAAATGGTGGGATTAGAACTGGAGGATTCAAATCATGGAGTAAATGCAACTGCATGTACTCCCCCACATGTTCATAGAATGAGTGGAAAACTCCAGAAAATTCATAGCAGAAAGCCTGCTCTCCTCCACAACCTCTCACGCATGGCTAAATGTCTCTAGAAAGTGCAGGTGGGTGAAAGGATGATGTAGGAAGAATACTCTTAGGCGATGGATGCTCACTTACAGGCTCAGGACAAGAACCAAAATGCCCCTTCTGCTACTCCTTTTCTTCTTCATGGCTCTCCCAAGGATCAGAGTCATAATCATCATAAACATGACCCATGGGAAAGTTCTTCTCTTGGTCTTCTGTAGGCCTAGGATGGTTGATTTCCTCATGATAATTTTCATTAATGAATAGAGGACAGGGCTTTGTTGTATGTTCTTGGAAATCCTACATATCCATCTCATAACTTGATTCATAGATTTCATATACAGGTTGGCTACTCCCCATGCTATCAAAATGTGATGTAGGGCTCTGTTGTTCTTCATATGAATAATCATCAAAGTTGGGTGAGCACAAAACTCCTCCATCTTGAAAAAATGGAACAATCTCCCGATCCTTCTTTTCAATCCCAAATGTAAACACATCATGGGAAATATCATGAAGAAAAATAGAACAATCCTCTTCCGCAATGGCTTCTTCCTTTAAATATGAGACAACAGGCTCATCAGGGGTAGAAAATAATTCCTTTACAACTATGATATCTTCAACACTACCATCATCAGTAGGGCTACCAAGAACATCTTCTTCAAAGACTGGAAAATCCTCTGCTCTTTCCTCAAATTTGAACCTTTCTATCTCAACAGAGAGTGATTTTACCAGCTCCATCATCCTACCCAAAGCCTCTTCTTCCTCCTCATGGTCCTCATCCTCACGGCCTTCATTAGACACAGCCATATCTTGATCGTGGTCTTCATATTCCTCACAACAATTATGACAAATAAGCTGAGAGGAATAAAACCTTTGATAGTGCCTATTGAAAACTGCATGAAATTCTCTCAGGGAGGAAATCCTCGCAAGGGGTAAGGAATGATACCACTCACGAGCATCTCTTGTTAATGAGATCATGAAAGTTTTTAATAAGACATCCTCATGATGTATCTCCCATTGATGCATGGTTTCATGAAACTTACGAAGATGCTGAGCAGTATTGTCCTCTTTGTGCTCTCTAAATATGGGCAAATAATCACCCAATTCATCCACAATAGGGACAACATTAGGAAAACCAAGAACAACATAAAAATCAAAAGGAGAAAACCTGCGAGCCATGATATTTTCCATTTCAGACTAGTGGAGTCACCAATCAATTCTTTAACCATTGATTTGCCAGGTGAAAGATATGCAGAACGAGTCTGTCTGGTATTTATTCACCATCAAAGACCATATTTGATCATTGTGTTCTCCCATGGGCTATAACTATAGCCAAAGGTAGCCACACTGAAACCATGGAGTCGAGACAGTGGAGTCACCATAGTGGAGTCACCAGGTGTGAATGAAATCTTCAATGGTTCTAATATATTATGCACCTTCAAAATCAGAAGCTCATTGTCATTCTACCCAGGGAAATGCCTTCAATTCGTTCCCCATCAATGGCACCAGAAATGTTAGCACTGAAAGTCACCCTCAGATTGCGGGATGATAAGCCCAGTACCCATTAGAGTTTTTGGTGGATGTTGGTTTTATGTGAGTGGAGGTCAATGGACAAACCTCAGTATATGAATGATGTTCAACACAAAACTGGACAAGAAATGCACAGGGAAGTGAGGGCCACAACTAACTTCAGTCAGTGAATTGAGTTTAAGTGTGAGAAGAGGGAATACTTAGTGAGAAAGGTGAACAAGACTGCTATGAACATCAGGATTTCAAGCACATGGAGAAGAAAACATCAAACTCAAGATCACTCTTAAGCTCAAGCTTCAAACACTGAAATGTGTCCAAACAACACAGTCACAACAACAGAATGATCAAACCTACATCACCATGTAGTTACAACAACTCGACTAGATCCTCCATGCCTGAGCCATTCAGTGTAAGAGGGAAAGAGATAATAAGGGAGCTGATTAAAACTAGTCATGATACCACTGTAATCAAACCTACATTACAACAACATAACAACCCTCGACTGGATCCTCCATGCCCCAGTTTTTTAGCACAATTTTTACAAAGAGATGAAAAGAGGTTGACTTCTATTAATCTGAAAGTCTCAAATCCGATACATAACCAAAGAACAGTTATGGCCTCCTGAGCATTAAAAAATTGGGAGCTCTGCTCAACCAAGGACCTCCATTCAAAATGACTCAAAACTACATATATATACTTAAAATATTTCTCCATTACAACAGAAGCGTGCTTTAGATTCTCATCCATACATTGTGTCTTCTTGGTTAGACTGTGCATGCATTCTTCTCTGTGCACGCATACTTCTGTCAGACGCAAAGTTTTACGTCTGGACTTTCCCTGTCAGACTGCCCATGCAAGTTCTATGTCGCACACAAGCTCAGACTATCTGGGCTGACAAACTGCCTCACGGTTAGACTTTTCAGACTTTCCATTCATGGGGGGAGATGATGTTTCAACCACCTCCCTCGCCTTCATAATTTCTTCATCGGGATCCGGACGAGAAAGAGTCAACTTTGCACCTGGAGAAATTTGATTAAATGCATATGGTGGGTTTTTAAACCCCTCTTCTCACATTTTCTCCCCCCAGGGGCCAAATACTTAGGGAAAACACCCCCTTTACAAATATATGTGCTAACATAAGGGATATAACCTGGAGCGCACCTGTTGTAACTTCCTATTCTTTCTCTCACAGTCTCTTCTCTTAGAATACAATATTCACACACATACACAGCCGCAACACAATTCCCTCATAAAAGAGGGTTTCCTTCTAGGGAAAAAATCCCTAAAATAACTTCTACTGTCAAATCTGTGACCTTGTAATGAATGGTCCAGATTGACTATGAAATTACAATATTTTACAAGGAAAGTTTTCCCAAAATTTCTCTTCAGGGGCGCTTCCCCCAATCTCCTGCTAGGTGGGGGCTACAAAAATTGTCACTACCCTCCTGCCCCCCAGACCCCCCTAGCAACAGTTGTGAGAGGGAAATACCCCCCACAACCCCTATTAGAGAATGGCGTCCAAGAATGGTTGAAATAAACCTTCAAGTTAGGAATATAATCAAGCTCCACAACCAACATGCACATCACTATTATGGGCCATTTGAGATCCTATATAGGATAGGGATAGTTTCTTATAGACTTACATTGCCTACTAACATTAAATATCATGATGTTTTCCATTTTTTTCTACTTAAAAAATATGTACATGATCCCAAACATGCAATTGATTGGCAGGTGGTCTAGGTGAAACTAAAGGGATATTTCTAGGTAGAACCCTTAAGCATCCTTTAGGGGAAAGTAACATTACTCTAGAATCGATCCATTGAATAGGTAAAGTTTTGATAGAAGAACTTTGGTATTGATAAGGGTATGTAGTAGCTATAGGATAATATGAAAGATTCATATACAATTTTTTTCTAAACACAAGTTGCACCAAGGATGACGCAAGTCCAAGGGGGGTGGGAATGTAATATCCCAATTTTGACCCTTTGGATGTTTTTGATCAAATTGTAAATAAATGGATATGCCTCCTAATTATGATCATGGCTTGTAGATCAAAATGTTGAGTAACTACTAATATGAATGCAATTCTCTATCTCTTCTAAAATACTACTACGTAAAATGAAAGGTTTAAATATATATAATGACAAGAGTCATGCTATTTGAATGACCATGTGTGTAAATTATGTAAATATCTTGTATGAGATCATTGTGTGGATGTGTATGCATGTACTTGAATTAATCTTATTTTGATATACGATGAGGATGTTAATCCCTAAATCATGGCACATCACCCCTTAATTGGGGAATATTACAATATTATTGTTATTTTATTTATGTTGGCTTGGGTCCATTAGTTGTAATTGTACCCCCTAGTCTCCTATATATATCAAGGATACCTTTTCAATTGGAATCATCTTGTATTTGTGAATTAATATGGTGTATAAGAAAGTTTTCCCCTAGAAGAGGTTTATTATCTAAATTTATTTCTGTTTCAAGGCGTGGAGTAATTATTATGAGGTTTTTATGTTATTTTGATATTTGGTTCTTAACATTTGGTATCAGAGCTAGACAATCCTTGGGACTGGCTTCTTCAAAACAAGTCTTCTTGGAATTTTCGCTACATATTTGTTTCTGGAAGGTTTAGGGATCTAGAATTTATATGGTGTAGAGGATACATATAGAGATAAATTGGATCCAAATTTAATATCTCGGTTTTTATATTTTTGGAGATACATTCTTTTCAAATTAGGGTTTTTCACTAGTCTTGAAACTAGTCTGAAACAAGTCTTCTTGGAATTTTCGCTCCCAATTTTTATCGGCTTGGTTTCAGGTTCTAAATTTTTTACAGTACCAAAGAGGAATAGTGAAGTATCATTTGTATAAATTCCATCCCTTGTCTCGATGTACCATGAAATTTATTCTCTGGGGAAAGTAGGGCTTTTGGCTAGTCCATATTTCAGTCTAAAACAAGTGTTCTTCGGAAAATTGTTATATCTAAATCTACAGAACTCCAAATTGGGTGAGATATATTCAATTGTTTAGGGTATGTATCGAAGTTTTATTGGTACACATATAAATTTATGAAGTGAATACAATGACACGCAGCAGGTCGCACAAGTTTTCTCTCTTGAAAGGGAAACCATTAGAACATATTGGGAAAGTTATCATAAAATTCTCTTGGAGAATCCAATATTTGTCTAACCTGTAGGGTTGGAAAGAAGACACATCAGGATAACTCAAGATGAAATTTTATACTTAGAAGGGGAGAAATTGTAGAGCTATAGCAGAATAAAGGTTGGCTAGCAAAACAGTCTCCAAATCAAGGTCTTAAAAGGTGCATTTTTTTTTTTTGGAAATTTGCATATCTTTTGACTAGAAGATCCAATTGGGTAGATTAAAAAAGTGGAATAAAGTGGGATAAAAGGAGTATCACATAAATTTGGGAGAATTTTAGGGTTGTTTAGGTACAACTAAAATTGATAATGTATCCCATGAAATTCATGATGAGGACACAAGGAAGATGAATAAAGACTAGAGAAACGCCAACTTTGGGTTGAAGACCAACCACTTTCCTAAGATCGATATGAGGAAGTTTGATGGAAAGGATCCAATCACATGGATACTCCAGATGGAGCAGTTCTTTGATCTACATGATGTGCCACAGACACAAAGGTATGAATTTCATCCTTATATTTATAACCTAATAATTTTTTGTGGTATCAATGGCTTTGTTCTTGAAAATATTTTTTCACTTGGGCAATTTTCACGGAAGAAATGATAGCACACTATGAGGATACAAGGAGAAATATGTTCTTCAACCAATTAATAAATCTCAATAAAAAGGGTTTAGTTGCATAGGACATTGATAACTTCCAAAGATTGAATATAAAGGTAACATATATTCTAGATGAGCACCTGATTGATGTCTTCATAGGAACTTTAAGGATAGAATTCAACATGAGTTTCTCCTTTGGGAACCCAAATCATTGGAGAATGCATTCAGGGTGGTGAGAAATGTTGAAAGTAAAAATCTGGCTATGGCTACTAGAAGGAGCACCCCTAACATATATCGAGATAATAATGTTACTTCTTCTAAGACACCTCAACAATTGGAGGAAATAAAACCAAAAGGTTTATGATTTAATTGTGAAAACAAGTATAGTAAGGGACATAAGTGTGGTGAGAAGAAATTATTCTACATAGATTGTGAAGAGGAAGAAGAGCAAGAAAAATAACAAGAACAATCTTAAGATGAAAATGTAGAAGAGATTTCTTTTGAAGAGAGGGCTCCCACCATATCATGTCATGGATGGATGAAATTAGCACTCCTAAAACCCTCAAGATTGAAGGATATATCCAAAAGAAAAATTTAATAATGTTAATTGATTCTGGTAGTACTCATAATTTCAATCACTGTAAGTTTTCCAAATATCTCAATTTCTTTATATTTCCAGCACCATAGTTTCAAGTAATGATTGAACATGAAGGAACTATCAATTACTCAGGAAAATTCCATAAGATCAATATTACTATGGAGGAATATGTAATGGATAGGCCAATGATTTATATACCCATGGATGGTGTTGATGTTGTTGTTATAGAAATATTTTTCTCACCCCATGCAACTTGCTCAGAAGGCCTTTTCCATTTCCCTATGCAGACTTGAAGTCCCTTTTAGAAATTCCCAGAGATAAAAAACATATTTTTCCACATATACATTCCCTAACAACTATACAACATCCATATACGCAAGTTGCACCATTACAAGCCGTGTACATCGATTTTTGTGCCCAAAATTAAAAAAATGGTGTTAGGTTTCCATGTCACATCACGAGATCCATGATCCTTGACCTTCCATATATTGGAAACATTCTGAATAGGCCCTTCAGATCCATTTGAAGGTTATAAATGGGCCATATCCAAGTTGTGGAAGAGGGGAAGAATTCAACTTTTGAGAGAAAAGTTACTATGGAGAAATTATTCACTTCATATTGAGTCTGCATCCCTTTGTCCTTTTAAGTCTGAACACATTGTTCAGCCCCCAAGCTCTTCCCTCTTTGATGGAGAACCTCATTGTGTCTCTTATATGAGCTTTCCTTTAGTGGAGGATTGAAGTGGTGGAGGCCCAGTTGGAAGGGACTTAGTTTCTTGGTTCTGAGATGTGTCAACATGGAAGTTTGTCACTCATACACTTATGTTGATCATATTTTAATATAAATACTCTTTTCTCGTCCAATTAATGTCTTGCAAATATTTGAATTGTTATTCCATGGGAATATTTGTTTTTAATGTTGATGGATTATGCTATTATATGTGGTGCTTTATATATTATCACCATATGTTTGAGTATCTTGCTTGTTGAGGACACATTGTAGGTATATAGCTTTGAGGCGAGTGCTCAACAGTGGTCTTCATTAAACATCTAGATGAGGTAGGCTCTTTATTTTGTCTTATTAGCATATTTTCTTATATAGAATACTTGATATTAGAGTTGATTTTTGCATTCATCCAGTCTATTGTGGTTTACCCCATGCCATAGAGTGATTTTCCTCGTAACAGAATTGACGACCATATTGGGGATTGAATCTTCTATTTAGGGGGTTGGAGTGTCTTTTTCCCTAGATTGCTCTCAGTTACCTTGAGTTTCCTTGTCGTGTGAATGCTTGAAAACCTATTTTCATTTTGAATCTGAGTTTCTTGGCATTATCCTTAACTTGGTAGTGTTTTAATACATATACATGTTTTTTCCCCTTAACAGACATGCACATACGTGAGTTGTCACTCTATAGGGTGCATACATACACAGTTTTTTCTTACACAGACACGTACATCATCATTTTTTTCTTGATCGCTGAGTTTGGTGTTTCTTGGGTAAGTTTTAATGGTTTCTGAGTCTTCTTGGGTCTCTGTCATAACTGTTGATTTCCTACAGAGTGATAGGAAACCTTTCTTTGGTTGAATTTTCGGGTAGTTTTTCTTTCTCATCATCTTTTTCATTGGTTGTCCTTGCATCTTGGGTTGGGTGTTTCCTTCTTGATATCTTTATCGGTTTGTATATTTCTTATTACAATAGGGTTTATATATTAAGTTGTGGTTTAGTCCTTTCATTTTCATTTCTTTATATTGAAAATACAAAAAAATATACATTTTGCATTATGTCATTTGATATTTTGGGTTCTTATTATTGATCTTGATACATGTATGGAAATATTGCATATTTAAAATTGTAGAGTTGAATTGAATGTTTCATTTAAAAAAGTGTATCATTTGTTGAGAATTAAAGTTAGCATTTTTCATAATATTCATATGAATTTATTTTACTTGTTGAGTCATAACATCATCAGTTTCACGACCACATCTTTTGAGTAAACAAAACCACTAAAAGTAACACTGATAAATTTAAAATTGATTAGAAATGATTTTATTCTTCAGGGTACACAAACTAGCTTAAGATATAAAGCCTTGGAATAGGATTTTGTGAGTAAACTTCTCCAAGGCTATTAAACTCAACATATGTGTCAGAATAAGGGAGTGGTGAAATCCATTGTATAATTGGTGACGTCATGAGGCTCCACTCACACTAGAGTTAAGCATGAGGTCACACGAAGTTGGTTGCAAAGATATCCCTATAATACCTTCTTAGCATCAAAGATATTTTTGGGGCTCTATTCGTATATGGGGGTCTTGCTAGTACCTTTACCTCTGTGAGAGGCAATGCTTTCAATATTTATGGCTTTGTTACCCTTCCCATATAGTGGACCTGACTTATGAATGTTCATATGTGCATTGGTTATATTGTGGTGGCTTTAGTTGCTTGACATAGATATCCACATAGGTTATTTGCAGGGGTTACTCTTCAAGTACCCTAGGTCAGATACGGGTCGAACAACACACAACCTTTATGGAAGATTACCTCTCTCGAGAGATTTGACCGAATACATTGTTAATCCCATGAGGATCCTTATAACTGATTCTGATACCTCCAATCTTTTGGAGGGAGTCTTAGGGCCCTCTTTGGAGAGGCATACCTACACTAGTGAGGGAGGCCCCTTTTCAGCCACTGTATCATGTTTGTATGCATTGACCTTTTTGCGTTACTTTGGTGTGATCTCTGATTATTAGTTGGCCTTAGGATTTTGTATTGTGTCATGATTTTCTATTGTTATGGTTAGTGGAGCCCCTATGACTCCCTCAGTTAGCCCTACCCAACCCATGGTCTTTTCTCATTCCATGGGGACAAATCCTTTTTTATTTTTGAGTGGTACGTTGAATCATGATACACAACTAATACCTTGGGCCTCTAATCATTTTTATCATGGTATGTCATACATGTCTTCACACTTTCCATCCTCTATCTCATTGTCTTATGTGAATCCTAGTTTTAGGTCTAGGGGCATGATGCCTCCTTATTTTTCCTTTTAGTTTGGTGGGAGTCATATCCCTCAACCAACTCTTAAGGTAGGAGGTTGGAATCTTCCTTCCTATGGATCCAATCCTAGCTTCATTTTCCCAGGAGCAAGTGCTCAAATGGTAATTCATTATACTTATTACATTGCATCCATCTATCCTTCTTTCGCTATGCCCGTTCCTATGAACTCTTTTCCCATGGAGGGCCTCCATCTATCCTCTATTGTTTCATCTAGGGGGAGTCAATTTTATAGTACGGGAAACCCCCTTCACAAAGTTCCTTCGTCAGGGGGAAACATGTATCTTCACTTGAGTAACCCTTGTCATGTCACTTTCTCTTCGCAAGCGGCTTCCTTGATGATGATTCCCTTACAACCCTTTATGAATCAGTTTGGAGGAGGATATTATCATGTTGGACAGGACCATGGTGTATACTAGAACCCTTCCTAGCCCAAAATTTCTCAAAAATGGTCTTTCCCAGAACCTTGGTCTCCCCACAACCAACCGTCGCTGGTCCAATCACTACAAGTCATATTGGCATTATATCACCAATATCTGCTAGTCATGTTGGAGATTGGTCGACAACCTCTACAAGTCATGTTGAAGACCAACAACCATCCGCTACAAGTCATGTTGGGGGCACAAATATGGTCATTTCTAGTCACACTGCACATACATCACCAACCACTGCTAGTCATGTTGGGGATTCATCATCAACCTCCGCTAGTCATGTTGGATATTTGCTACTAGCCTCTGCAAGTCATGTTGGGAGCATGTCACCAACCACTAAAAGTGATTTTGGTGGAAATCATACGATTCAAAAGCTTATACATGTAAGACATAATCCCAAGTTACTTTGTAGGATTTTCAAAGGAGATCATCTTACTCATTTGTTCCCTGTTACTGTTGTGGTACAAGAAGTGTGGTCCTTTCCTAGGGGCCCTTCGAGTTCTGAGTTGTATTTGGTTTCCCAACATTCTAATCCTTCTTTGGTTGATACAGTGGTCATGCCAAATCAATCTTCGGCTAACACTACTCTTCCTTTTGTGGGTGATGCATTTCTTAACCATGTTGTCTTGCATCTTGTTCAATCAGTGGTTGTGTTGGTGCAATCTTTGACCGACACCACTCTTGTTTTGGGGGGTCATGCATCTTCTGACCTTGTTGTCTCACATCCTATTCAACCAACGATTTAAGAAGTGGTCGTGTCAATACAATCTTTATTCGATCCCACTCTTCTCTTAGAGAGTGACAAGTCTAAGGAAGTAACATTGTCAATGCAATCTTCAGTCAATCCCACTCTTATTTTGGAGGGTGATGCATCCTTTGACCATGTCCTTAGCATTTCTAGTCCTGTACCTTCTGAAAAAGGGAGCATTCTACTCTCTCCGAGTACGCTCCCTCCAATTCCTAAGGTGGTTTCCTTTGATTGGAATGATCTTGTAGAACCTCGAATTCCTTATTCTACACCCTTCCAGATAAGGGGAATTCTTTGATATATTGTAGATAAGCTAACCTCTGCAAGTATTTTATCCTCCTTGACTTGGAAAGATTTAGGTTTTCCCAAGATTGTGTCAGCTATTTGTGAGTTGCTAACTTTCGACAAAAGTCCTACATAGGAGCCTTGGCCTCCCCCATTATATATTGCTTAGAAAAAAATCCTTTGAGTCTTGTTTAAGCTCTTTTCTGACTCTCTCAAGAAGTGAAAAATATTGTCGAGTGAAATTGTCTCTTTCACACTCATCAATTGGATTTGAAAGGATGTCTATTTGGTGTAAGTATAACCCTTTTTCGAAACAAGTAGACTAATTTTGCAAAAGGAATATTCTAGTCACTAGTGGCTAGAAGAGTTCTCTCAGTTATTGTTTTATACTTTTTCGGGCCTAGGGGACTAAATTTATGAAAAATGACATTCTTTGGAGTTAAGTTGTAATTGCATCTCATTACCTTTCTTGTAGTATTGAGTCTATTGTTGGTTCTCGCTTTCACATTATAATCCTATTATCTTATCATTTCCCATCATCAGCCAAGCAAAGCCTTGTTTATATCCTTGGTATCTTGACACCCTGTACCCTAGGAGGAAACATTCCCTCGAGTGTCCATGTCCTGCAGGCACCTCCTTGCATTGAGCATAGGTACGTTCCACTGTTGGAACTAGTTTCTTACTCATGACACTTGTTTCCTCTTCTATATCATAACATTCATTTGTCTATGAAAAAAAAGAAGATGGGAGGGAAAAGAATATTATCTCGTGTTGGCAACAATTGTGTCACCTTTGAACATAGCACAAAATTTTGATTCCACTTGTAATATGAAGTTTGGGTATAGCATGACCTTAGGAATATGAGATCGTTACTTAGAGTTTACTCCTTCGACTGGTTACTCCTCCAGACCCTATGGAGAGTTTAATTGGTGCCTCCTACATCACAAAGTTTCATCATTGAGTCTATGTTTCCAAAGTCCTCCATATGTATCATGCTCTTTTTCAAAGGATGTCTATAATCTTGTGTCGTCCATTTATCAGAAATCTTGAATATTCTTGTCGGCCATACCCTCAATGTGTCTAAGATTTACATGAATTTGTAGTCCTACCGTGCACCTTGGTCCTACTTTCATTATGGGTAGGTAACCTTGAACCCAACAATTGACATCTCCTCATTGGTCGTTGACTGGGGGGTTTCCCTTGTTTTTGAAAATAAGAAATATATTCATGCATTGGGATTCGTACAGTGTCTTGGATTCCATTATCCTTATTGACGGTTTCCTCACTGTTTTTGGTAGTTTTCCTTATTGGATACTATTCATAGGGTCTTTTTTGTGCACTGCTTGCATCTAGTACATGCAAAATATGCACAGGTTCATTGGTTTGTTAACATGTTCTTCATCTAAGTTCATCCAAATCATAAATATAGTGTTTTGTACTTCGTGTTGAATGATGAGAGATACCGTAATTCTCTCCTTTCAGTGGGTCTCGTTCCATTGATTTCAGCTGATCTATTCTAGAAACGAGGCCTAGAGTCCTATGAGTACCTAGAGGCTTGTAGTCATCAATGGTAGGTTCTCTCACCATCGATAGTTGGGAATACATAAATGTCTCTTGATCGATGGATACTTCAAGTGTTCAACCTCAATTCCTTTGTTCACACTTGTAAGAATTTACTCGGTTCCTTGATACCTACTTTCATTATTGATAGGTTGTCTCACGTTTGTTAATGGTATACCTTAATGACTGGTAATCAAATGAAGTCTCATTGTGTTTGACCTCAATTCCTTTATTCACATGATGTAGACTTGCACCTTTGGCAAATCATGTAGAAGACTTGAATACTTCATTTCATAGTTGCATCTTTCCTAAGTTGTTGCTATCATTCATTGGACCATTACCTATATGACTTTAGTGATCATGGGAGATCAGATTGTACTCCACTGTATACATATATCTTCAGATTGATTTTTGAGATTGGTTTTCACTAGGTCTTGTTCATGACTATGACAACCTATGGCATGTATCTACCTTTTTATTTCCTATTCATGGCCATGAACAACTATTTGGTATATTTCCACATGGATCTGCAGTGTAATGAAAATTAGCAGCCATGTCAACAAAGTCATTATGTGTTAGGTAGCTAGAGAGGTAGTGGGAGGGCCCAGAGGGCCCATAGTTATAATAGTGGAGGCCATTAAATGTAAGGTGTACTAAGTCCACTATATTATTAAATAAGTCTCACTATGGTAGTTAGACATAATAAGTGGGTAGTTACATATAATAAATGTAAGAGGACTTCTTAGAAGGTTCTACTTCTAGAAGATTCCTCCTCTAGAATGTTCTTAGGTGATGGTAGAACTATATAAAGGAGTTCAAGAAATGTAATGGGACATGAAGAGAAGTATTGTATTTGGAGCGGTAGATCAATAGGAGGATGTGTCCTTGAAGAGGCAAGTGAACATGAGAGGATTCCTTCCATAATAGGATTCATTCTATGGTGTTGCCCTACCTCAAGGGTTTGATAGTAATAAATGATATTTTGCATATTGTTCTTGTATATATGTTGTGGTTATTTTTTATTCAGTCTTTGGTTCTTAACAATTGGTATCAGAGCACTTTCCTTGGTAGACATTCTGGGCAAATATTTTTTATTTTTGCAGATTTTTTTTCGGAGAAGAGAAAAGAGGGCCGCGACATTCCAGAAATTTTCGGTATATTTATATAAAAAATTTGTAGAAAAAGTTTGTATATCTGAGTTACTCTCAGAAAAACACCCAAGTTGAAAATAAAAATCGTCCGAAATGGATTCCGAGAAGTCAAGATATTGAAGTTTTAAAATCTGCAATTTTTCAGGGTTTTTTCCGCGGACGACGACGCGATTTGTTTTTTTTTTTTGTAGCATCTGGAGGCCAAATTTTCCCAAACCAATTACAGATCTAAGTTCCTCTCACAATTTCACCCAATTTCAAAAACCAAATCAGCCGAAACGAAGTCCAGGAAGTGAAGTTATGAGCATTTTAAATTCAACAGTTTTTCAGGGTTTTTCACGAAAACGCTGCGATTTTTTGCAGTAATTTATTGTTCTATTTTTTGGGTTTTTTTGTGACGGCGACGGGACTGCAGATTTCATAGAGTGATCAGATGGCTATTTCTTCTCAAACCCTTAAATAAATTCTACATATTATTGAATAATTCAAATCCCAATGGTGTGGCACATTACATGACAGATTCCATGACCTTGTAGATGGTCTCAATGATAGTTTTCATAGTATTCAAGATTCATTGGATAACATGCATGAGAGATTTCTTATGGAAAACATCATGAATGAATATCATCAATAAGTGTATTCTTGGTATGCTTTGGAGGACGATTGTGATGATTGGTATATGGATAGTTGTCATTTCTGGGATAACAACCACTTCCATCTTTTATTTGATGATTCTCTTTCACCTCATATAGAGCACATTATGGAGAGAAGTCCAGCGTCTTCTATGCACACTATTTTTCAGTATTCTTCAGTACTAGTATGTTATTCAAATGATTTTGGGGATATGTAGGGATCTACATATTTGGA
>ML801119.1:95776-148713 GCA_009831015.1 Picea engelmannii | reverse complement strand
GTCAACGATTCTCTATGAGTCTTTTTAGTCATTCATACAAGTTTATTGGGAATTCTACCCAGAAAATCTCATGCAAGCACTCAAATAAGTAACTTATCTTTAAATATTGCAACATCTTCTCCTACATACACACTTGTTAGACAAGGGAACCCATGAATTCTTTCTTCCAACCAATCTTGAATCTCAACCTTCATCGGCCTCCATCCTTGTTATGATATTTAGACACTTAAGAGTTAGCTAAGATCAACTTGGTCTAAGTCAGTAGGCAAAAGTGTGTTTCTTAGTGTGCTTCTTTAGTATGCATTTGTAGTTAGGTAATCTGACGATCATGATATGTTCCCGACATAGAGTGATCTGACGACTCATACTCTCCTCGATCTTAACGACTACATTGATATGTGGCTTAACACTGGATTGGTCCATGATCTCTATTTAAAGAGCATGGAGGGTCATTTGTTGATTATCGATTGTGAGAACTCTCTTGTAAATCTCTCTGTAATATTTTATTTTGCAATAATAAATTGCTCCAAGTGGCCACTTTGGCTAGGGTCGTGGATGTTTCCCCATTGGGGTTTTACCACGTAAAAACATCAGTGTGTTAATCTTTGATCTAGTTGTGTGAGTGGTTACTCAAGGTGTTCATCCTCTGTTGGAAAACATGTGTCGTCGAACAATCACATCTCTGTTACTCTGCATTTGTGAAATCCCTAACAATGTGTTATGAGGAAAATATATCTATGGCTAGGGGCAAACCACAACAGACAGAACGACACCCAAAAATCAACTCCAATCTCAAGTATGCTATGTAAATGAAAATGCTAACAAGAGAATGCAAGAATCCTACCTTGTCCTGATGTCCGAAGAAGACCATGGTTGAGCTTACGACCGAAAACTTTATACCTGCAACTTGTCCTCAACAACCAAGATTCACAAGCACATGGAAATTATATATAATGTTAGCATGTAAACTAGCATAATCCATTAACATGCATAACAAATACGCCCATGGAAAGTAATACAAATATTTGCGACATATAATTGGATGAGAAAAGAGTATTTCTATTAATGTAATCAATAGAAGTACAGAGGTGAGAAACTTATGTAACGACGCGTATTGGAACTGAGAAACTAAGTCTCTCCAGTTGGGCCTTCACCACTTCAATCCTCTAAAAAGGCAAGTTCACAAGTAGTAGGAGTCAATGAAGTTCTCCAACTGAAGATAGGAAGAGCTTGGGGACTGAACACAAGAAGTTCATACTTTCAAGGACAAAGGGATGCAGACTCAAGATGAGGTGAAATTTCTCCAAAGTGTCTTTGCTCTCAATGATGAATTTGTCCTTAAGGCTTGTATATGGCTCAATTTATAGCCTTCAAATGGAAGTGAAGGGTCGAGTCAAAGCGTTTCCAGTATATGGAAGGTCAAGGATCATGGATCTCGTGACATGACATGGAAACCCGACATATTTTTTCATTTTTTAGCACAAAACCTGATGTACATGAGCTGTAATGGAGAAACTTGCGTTTATGCGGGTTGTCTAATTGTGGCTTGCGTATATGGACAAGAATTTGTATTTTTTACTCTGGAGTAAGCAAAAAGGGGAATTTAAGTCTGCATAGGGAAATGGAAGGCCATCAAAGCAAGATGCATGGAGTGTGGAAAATTTTGCTATAACACAATGGAACCATGTTGTTGGCTCTATGATAGATCCAAGGCCCACATAATTGTCCAACATAGGCCCAATGTAGTCTAGTATGTCAACATCTCAAATAATTTTTCTACAAGTGATGTGAAATCTTTATCGCAACCACCCCATTGTTGGGTTTCGAGTTGAAGGAGGTTGTCTTCAAGGTTTTTCAAGGTTTTTCCAAGCAAGAATTGTGGGGTTTGGCACTTCTATGGAAAATACAACAAGTGTGAGCTCAAAAAAATAAACTCTTCTACTTCAAATAACTCACTAACAAGTGTAAAGGGCCATTTACTGAAGGTCTCGTTGACGTTACACAAGTGACAACAATGAATAATAATATTATTAGTAACCAGAAGAGGAATTGGGGTCTAGACAATCATTTCTACCCATCAGAGGTCCTTTTTGAAGATGAGTTTTTCTTTGACAACCAAGTAGATCCCTCATTGTTAAACCCTAACACCTCATCAAAATTGGGTTAATTTGATACAAACTTTTCCACTGATGCAGAGGATATTTTTGTTGTGGAATGACTCCGAAAAGGGTTGACATCTTTGCTTTGAACATCAAATTCCTCTCGAGAAGGAGCTCTACAAGTTGTATGATGATAAATGGGGTTTCAGGGGTTGGACGATGTAGTCTTCTTGGGGTTTAACTAAGGGCTAGATATGTATTGTTCTAGACAGTAAGAGGTGGCCCAAGTTGTATTTTTGACCTATGTGTGGATGATCATTGGTGCTTTAGTGTATCTACAACCTTGGTATGATTCCTTTAATCCAAAATTTTCCTTGCAACATAACATCCTCTTTGGTTGGAATTTCCTCACATACTCAAGCACCTCTAGGTGCATTGATAAGATTGTGAAAAAAATTTATGCATCGCTTGTGGGGGACAAGGCTTGTGGTTCACACACCCCATGCCATAATGCCCATGTATGTGTGGAGGTGAATATTTTGAGACAACTTCCTTTTGAGATCCACTTGCTTTACAATGGATCCACACATTTTCAAAAGGTAATCTATCTCAATTTTACTAATCGTTTCTTTGATTGTTTATCTCATGCTCATTCTATTAAATATTGTCCCTTGCATAAACAAGACTCTTCTTCTACACTACAAAATCCTTCTCCTAAAAAATAAAGAAACCTTGAAACTCCTTTAAAACAAGTTGGCTATTCTTGGCACTAACAAGTATAGGGAAAGAAAAAACAAGTTAAATATGGGCCAAAACAAAGTGTTAGTTTTATGCCCATGGGGATAAAATAATGGATCCCAAGCAAGAGTGGCCATATTATAAAACTTCAACAATATTTTGCATGTATTAAGCACAATGTATTAGATGTCCCTTTATAGCTGGAATAAAAAAATTGCATGCATATTTCAATCAGTACTACTAACCACCAAAACCCAATTTTATTCTCAATGTTCACTTTGAGAATGATTCAACATTAACTCTTGAATTGACTCAACATTCTATGGAGGGTACTCTTTGATGGTCGATGCTTTTGTAGAGGCAACTAGAGTGGTTATCAATGAGGAGACAATTGAGGTTTTCTTGTTGATCAATAGGATCCCTCTTCTTTGGTTGAGTCATAAGTGGAACCTTATTAAACTAGGAGATATTATCAGGTACTTGGAAATCCCTTTTGGTTTGCAAATCTAAAGTTTCTCTTGTAGATTAGTGGCATTGGATCATGGCCATGTTTGTGAACAAATTCCCCACCTTGATCTTTCTCTTATGGGAAAGTTATGGTTGTTGACAAGATCCTAGTAGTTGGGCACATATATTATCATTCCTACTTGTTCATTTCTCAAGCATCTTGCAAATGGTTGCAACAAATTCTTATAATCTTTCTTTGAGGTAAGAAGAAGGCTCAAAAGGACTTCCATTAGTTGTGTAGGTGGTCTACTCATTGCCAAAAATCTAGCAACAACATCCAAAATCATCAAAGGCATTAAAAATTTTCAACGTCCCTTTCTCTAGGGATGTCCAGAAAAGGAAAGAAAATGGTTCTTGGTGATTTGGAACTCTGTATGTCTTTGTAAATGGGTAGGAGGACTTAGAATCAAAGACCCCCATACCATGGTGATGCAGGATCATATTTGGCCTCAAGCAATTCGCATCAACCAAAAACATTTCAATTTCAAGTTAGCAAATGTAGGTTGAAATAAGTGTTGTAACTCCAGTTGTTGCAACACATCAAGTGTCGAGATTCCAGTTGTTGGAACATGGTGCTAAATTTTAGTTGTTGCAACACCATGCAACATATACAGTTGTTGCAACATCATGAAGATGTTGTTGCAACACCGTACAAAATCTCAGTTGTTGCAACACCGTGAAGTGTTACAACCCTAGGGGTGTGCATATTCACGTGGCATACTCCATGTGTCTTGGGTGGATTTTTGTGGGATATGGCGGAAAAATTTAGGAGGAAGGTGGTTGGAAATAAATGGTTCATAATTTCGATTGATTGTAATTGCCCAACGTTCCAACACATTCGGATTGGGAAAAAAAAACAAGAAATGGTTGGAGAAATGGAACAATCAAAATGGTTCAACTGCCAAGGAATGAGAGGATAAAGGAGACATAGGACAAAAAAAAGAGGACTTTAGTTCGCACAAGAAGAAGATAGAAGAGAGGAAATAGAAAAGGGACGTCTGCGGGAGAAATAGAGTAGAGGAAAGGACACCATTTTGGGTCACAACGTGGGCCAACAAACACACACCCATTCAGTGAAATAAGAATTATAATTGTGACAAATTTGTCTGGTGATGTAATGAGATTGTAAAAGTTAAATTTTGTCATGTTAATCAAATAAATTTCAACTCTTTTCTAAATGGTGTTGTCGCTTGTTAGTTTCTTTTGTTCCTGTGACTGTAATTCATCATGGCATTCTTTAAGTTGTTGATTTTTTGTTGACGTTGTTAGTTGTTAATTGTGCACTCTATGGGAAGAAACTAGTTTTGTAGTTGGTTGTGTACAAGATCAAGAGTGACTACATCAAGTGATATCAGAGCAAGTTTAGCTCCTAAGTTGTGGGAAACAGTGCTCGAAATTCAGGCTTGTGAATGTTATTCCGAGTGAGGGATGCAAGACAACATGTAAGGATGTCACCACGAAGAGCAGTGTTGATGTATTTAGCATTGGATAGGTACTTCCACATTGGCTTGGTGTCTAGCATGTGGAAGTCGTCACTATCACCTCTCAAAACCTTAGGAAATTCACTTTATGAGTTAATAATTAAAGTGAATGACCTTTTATGATTAATGGAGTTTAATTAAGTTAAATGCCTAAGTTTTTCGCATTAGTAACTTAAGTGAGTTGATTAAATCCTAGCCATTAGGTCTAAAGTGAAGGGGAAATCTAATCTCAGCCCTTGAACACTTTAGGAGATCTAAGGTTTTGGATTTAGGGTTAACTCAACAAAATGAAAGGCAACGTAAGTGAGAGGATGAGACACACATAGAGTGAGGAGATCTCATTGATTGGGTGAAGAGGACATTTCATCCAAGTGTGAGTGGATAGGATTAGAGGAAGGAGCAAAGGAGCAACAAGGGAGATAACAACCAGGTAGGCTAGGCTATTTGTTGCATTGTATTTTCCTTAGATGGCCATTATCCCAAGACGGGAGCCCAAGATTTTATTTAATAAAATCAACTCAGGTGCTAGTTTTCCCTTCGGGGTTTTTCCAAGGGTGTTTACCCATAAATAATTTTGCAATGTGTATGGTTTCATTCTTTATGCTTCTGTTGTAATTTGTTAAAAGCTACTTGTGCATTTATTAATAAGTGATTTATTTAGAATAAATTGTCGAGTGTTAGGTTAGGAAAACTAACATGGTATCAAAGCCGTGTTTTTGAAGGAAACTAGATTTTCCAAGATCAAAATGATTTGCAGCGAGAAATTTTTTTATTGCAGGTTTGCAGGAAATTTTTTGTTTGCAAACTTAGTTGTTGGGTAAAGAGTAAAACCTAGAAAAAAAAGGAAAATCATATAGTCATACGACTGTTGTACAGATTGTACAACTATTGTACGACGTATAGATTGGTGGCTACAAAAGATCCACACGTGAGTATTGGGTCATGGAAGCGGAGCTGCAACTAATCGAGTAATCCACGAGCTGAGAAGGGAGCGGCTGAAAGACAGGTCTAGCAGAGGTAAAGCACATGGGATGCAGACAGTTGCCAACAAAAAATGTCGGTAGAGGAAAAAAGATGGCGAGCTAAGGAGCTGAGTGCGACTCGGGATTTGTAACGAAACATTCTCCCAATTGGGTCCCGATACCACCTTGCATCATTCCCCATTACCAAAACTTACAACATGCTCTAATACCAGAATGTAACGTCCCCAACTTACTGTTGAGCGATGCTACTCCAAAAATCAAGTGCGCAGATTCTACTCTATAACATTGGTCTGCATAGTAATATTTAAAGTAACACGCATGACCCCAAGTTGGGTTGCACCACACATAATTTCCTCTTCTAACATAACTTATAACAATGGAAGTAACTCAATACAACTGCGCGAACAAGCATGCTGAGCACCCAAACATTATTGTGCGTGAAAATCACTATGAACACGTGATCACTATTGTGTGCACAACCATTCTGGCATCACACGCAGATTATGTTCTCCTTGTGCACACAATTGCTTCTCCTGCACGCACCATGAATCCAACCTATTGCATGCATGGGGTACTCCTGCGCGCACGACCATTCTAGCCTCCCTCATAGTCCCATCACTATTAATATAAAGTTAACTTAAAAGGAATAACCAATAATAATGGTCATACACAACATGCACATCTACAATATTGAATATCAACACCACACTTACGTGTTCAAGCAACATTATACAAAATGACAACAACTAATATCATACAAGAAATAAACCATAGCAAACATAAGTAAATAACACGTAGTAAATTAGACAAGCAGATAAAGAACATTTATCTTTAATGAAAAGTCACCAATTGTGCGTAGAACTCAGACGTTGCTCCCAACCATAGACTCTATTGCTCATAAGATTTCAACAACAGGTCACCCCCAAGTTGGGGCATAAACTCCACCAAGGTAAAATGATTCCTAATGCCAGGCTAAGGTCTGATAACAACGAAATTGATCAGTCCAAGGTACCCATTACTGCAACTAGTATATAGTCCCTCATTCCCCACATGCTTATCCCACCTCGGGAAGTGTGCCCCTTCTTTTCTCAACAATCCTTCGACTTCCCCACTTCCCTTCCTGGGCTTCAACAACAGGTTGGGTAGGAAGTCTCAGAGCACTGCAACTAATGCCCAACACACCAAGGAACAATTCCTAGCAAAACTTTCACCCGGAGAGAATGCTCACTGGCCTGAAAACCCGCTTCTTCAACAACAAAACTCTCAGCTAGAGAGAATTCTCACGGGCCTGACAACCTACCTCTTCAACAACAAAAAATATCACCTAGAGAGAATGCCCATGGGCCTAACAACCCGCATCTTAAACCACAACCAATTTTTTTTCCAAGCACGAGGTTAAGCAATGACAGTCAGTCTTGCAGTCATGAAGAGGAATTCAAAGGTTTGCATGTTAGCATGGGAAATGTTGAAACCAAGTTTAATGGAAGAAGAGACATGCAAGAACTTGTAACTATGAGGAGTATGCAAAGAGAAGTGAAGAGCTATAGGGATTGTAATGAAAAAATTATGAAGGCTCAGGAAGAGACACTTCAAAGTTTAAACATGCTACAGAAGCAAGCCAAAAGGGATTCTAGCACAAAGCAAGAATCCATTGCTAGACAAGTGACAACATCCAAATCCCATAGTAGGAGGAATGAACATGGGAATGACAGGTAGTTAAGGAGCATGGGAAAACGTCATTGTTCCCCAAGGCAATCCAATAGGAGATCTCATGCAAGTTTAGGGCTAGGGAGAAACCCAAGTGTGTCTCCTGTTAGAAGATAGAGGAGAAGGTATGAGGAAGACATCTTGCAACATGAACTTAGGAAGATCAAGCCACCTACCTTCAATGGTGAGCATAGGAAAGGAGAAGAGGTTGAGGCTTGACTATTGGAAATGAAAAAATATTTCCAGTTGCATGATTACCCCTCAAGGGTAGAGACAAGAATTGCAACCTGCCACTTGCAAGGCAAGGCAACCATGTGGTGGGATCAACTTAAGCAAGCTGAGCATCTTGATGAGAAGAGAGTCTCATGGAGACAGTTCAAAGGATAGTTCCAGGAGAAATATTTGTCTGAGCATTACCATGAGAGGAAGATGAAAGATTTCTTTGAACTCAAATTAGGTAGCATGTCAATGGATGAATACAAAAAGAGGTTCTTTGAGATGCTGAAGTATGTGGAGTTCATAAAAGATGAGAAGGTCAAAATCCAAAGGTTTCTTGGTGGGTTACCCTCCTTCTACAATGAAAATATACAATATAATAACCCCAAGACTTTGGAGGAGACCATAAGGAGAGAATAGCATCTCTATGATCATAGCAGAGGAAGACCAATCTTCCAAAAGACTTGGAATGACAAGATGAAAGGAAAGAGGTGATCCAGATTATTTTCGGCACAAAATGAGAGTAGAGATCTAATAAAGCAATGTACAAAGATATATTGGATATCCAATAATATAACATAAATGTATCAGAGATGCAACCATAAACACAAAGATACAGTAATACACAATTTTCTCTTAATGAGCGAAAATGTACAAAGATTGTAAAAATACAGAGTGAAAGACTCGCTAGAATGGTGACAACTTATCTCTGAGAAGAGATGTGTCTACTACTCGCATTCACAAGAAGATGATTTTACAATGAGGCTCCAAAGACCTTTTTATCATAAAGAAAATCCAAAACCCTAACTCCGGAAGATGAAAAGCCAAAAGTTTTGTGTACCTCGTTTTGGGTAGTTTGGTGTATCAACTTCCCGGGGGCGTAACTTTGGCATACAGTCTCTGTTTGGGGCGCACGATAGTTCATTGGAAAGGTATCGTCGAGGAGATTCATTTTGGGGGATCAATTAGAGCCTTCGATTATCATTGGGAAGCTTGATCCCAATTTTTATTTATTTAGGCCCTCAAAATAGCCCCAGAAATTAAGAACTACTAAAATGAGTAAATTACCAAAATTGCTAGAAAACTGTTTTGAGCGAGTTGGAAAAGGTGGCCACCGATATCCACTTGGATCAATCCTCCCTCCTTAGGAAGCAATGGTCTCCATTGCGTTGAGTGCTTGGGGGAGAGGGAAAAGCGTTTGTTGAATCTGCATCTTGTTGAGTTGCTTTCCTTGTTGGAGAAGTTGCACTGCTTAGCTTGTTGAAGGTTGTCATGAACTTGTGGCTGGAAGGGTTGGACCTTTTTAACCAGTCTGGCTACATGAGATTCCCGTGTGCAGAAGGAATCTTTACATTTTGTTGCAATCTTGTTGATATGCTTCTATTGGATAGAAGGTGTTTGGACTAAGGTTGCAGTGGTGTTCTTCTGTTCACGCTTTGAAGAGACTGTGAAGAAGTTGAATTTTGTAGTATGAGATACTACCTTGAGACACTGTTTAGGTGGGACAATAGTCAGAATTACCTCTGGTATCCTGTAGAGATGACCCCCCAAAGTAACAATGACACTACGGGGTCAAGACTCATAAATAGCATGGCGCTTCCACATATATGGTTGGCCCAAGAGAACATCATAGACATTCAAGGGGGAAACCTCACATAATACCTCGTCCTTGAAGGGTTGGATGTCGTATGACAATCGACACTACTGGCTGACACGAAGATCTGGTCCCTGGCGAAGCCACCCGATGTTGTATGGTTGCGGGTGTGGTGTTGTCGACAATCCCAACTGTTTGACGACCTCTGCTGAGATGAGGTTCTTTTGGCTTCTGCTATTAACAATAAAATGCAGCAGGGTCTCCTTCACCCACATCTATGAATGAAAAAGGCGCTCTCCCTCTTCAAAATATGTTGGTTCTTCTGGTTGGATTGCTACGGTTGTGACAATAGTAGTGGGGTCTGCGTCGATGATCTGTCTTCTATCAGTCTTTTCATAATCAAATTCTAAATCAGGATTCGACTCCTTGTCTTTTATCTCGGCCACTAATGACTTTTTTGAGAAACATTCATCAGTGTTGTGCCAAGGGCTTTTGTGGAAATCACACCATTTTCCAGTGTCCTTCTTTGTCTTTTCGTGACCCTTGTTTTCCTGTGGCTTGGATTGGTTTTTGGGATATTGTTTGTTAGGGTCGTCTTTATCATAATTTTGTTGTTGCGGATTTGCAGACCCAAACTCTCATTTTTTCTGATGCTTAAACTTTTTCTCGATTTTAACAATTTATCGATAAGCATAATCGAGTGATGAGATGTCTAGAAAACCCATTCCAGTTTGGATGTATCTGTGTAGAGCCCCACGGTATTTCAGAACCAAATGTCGTTCGGAGTCTTTGATACCCAGCTTGGTGCGTAAGGTATGGAAGGTATTCATGAACTCTGAAACTGCTTGGCCCCTTTCTTGCCGCAATGTGGTCCATCTCACGTACTAGTCCTCATAGTTGCCAACAGGGTAATATTGTTCCTTTACCACATCCACAAAAAAATCCCAAGTGGGCTCGACCCCATATATTCCAGACTCCTATGTAGAACTTTCCTCCTAGTAAGTTTCCCACCAATGTTTGACATGGGGGGAGGCCTTAAGGAGTGTGAAGGTGATCTTTTCCCTGTCGGAGAAATTATGAACAAAGAAATAACCTTCTAGAAGATTTAACCATTTTTCTAAGGCATCTGCATCTATCTATCCTTCAAATATGGAAATATCAAAATTAACTTGTACCTTGAAAGGTGAGGTACTTCCAAAGTGGTTGTTTGATGAAAACGCGCATGTTGTTATCGACAAGCGTTGAAGGATGTGGGCAAAATTCTCCATCATTTCGTCCCTCTGTCACATGAAAGCTTGCTCAAGCAACAGATTAATAGAATCGCCTACTCTGTCGTTTTTTTTTTTTTCCGCCATGGAGGGTTTCTTGGACGTGAGAGAGCGATTGTCTTTAGGAGAGACAAGTTTGAGACCCAACTTTCTATACTTGGACCTCGTCGGGGACATGCACTGAAAAACGATCAAGAGCAACCTACTCTGATACCACTGATCCAGATTATTTTCGGCACGAAATGAGAGCGGAGATCTAATAAAGAAATGTACAGAGATATCTCAGATATCCAATAATATAATAGAAATGTATCAGAGATGCAACCATAAACACAGAGATACAATAATACACATTTTTTTGTTAATGAACGAAAATGTACAAAGACTGTAAAAATACAGAGTGAAAGACTCGCTAGAATGGTGGTAGCTTATCTCTGAGAAGAGATGTGTCTGCTACTCGCATTCGCAAGAAGATGATTTTACAATGAGGCTCCAAAGACCTTTTTATCATAAAGAAACTCCAAAACCCTAACCCCAAAAGATGAAAAACCAACAGTTTTGTGGACCCTGTTTTAGGTAATTTGGTGTATCAACTTCATAGGGGCGTAACTTTGGCATATGATCTTCGTTTGGGGCGCACGATAGCTCGTTGGAAAGGTATCATCGAGGAGATTCATTTTGGGGCCTCAATGAGAGACTTCAAATATAATTGAGAAGCTCGATCCCAAAAACCTTCATTTAGGCCCTCAAAATGGCCTCGGAAGTTAAAAATTGTTAAAATTAGTAAATTACCAAAATTGATAGAAAATTGTTTTTAGCCACTTGGAAAAGGTGGGTGGCCATCGATATCCACCTGGATCAAGAGGGACCAAAGGCAAAAAGGTTTTAAGCCGCCATTTTTCAAGAACAACTCCCAAGCAAATCAGCAAGGGAAGCCATCCCAAAATGAGTACAAGACAACATATTCGTTCAGGAAAAGGCCAAGGCAACAACCTATACAATGTTGGGGATGTTAAGGGAATCACTTATATAGGGATTGGCCTACAAAGGAGTAAGGTTGAGAATTTTCCACAACATTCAGAAGGTTGAAACAATGGAAGACATGGAAGGAAGCATGCTAAGAATTTATGCACCCTTGGACAACAAACAAGTAAAATATCAATCCCCCATGATTGAGGTGGAAGGTAAGATCAACAATCATCCTATAAAAAATTTAATTGATTCTGGAGCTAGCCATAGTTACATAAACTCTAATATTATTGAAATATTTCACTTGCAAAAGAGTAAGCATAAGAAATCTAGGTCAGTTCAGTTAGCCACGAGGGATAAGAGAAAGATCAATGAGTTGGTTAAATATTGTCCAATAGACATGAATGAACTCAACACAAACATAGATGTGATCATTATACCTTTTGGGTTCATTTGACTGTCTAATTGGCATGGATTGGTTGGAAAAACACCATGTTGTCCTAGACTGTTACAACAAGATAATAGCATGTCATGATGAGAAAGGACAACAAGGCAAGATTCAAGGCATTCCAAGAGTTGTGGTTGTTAGAGAAATTTCAACCATGCAGTTGAAAAAGAGTTTCAGGAAGGGATGTCAAATTTTTGTTGCCCATATGGAAGAGGAAGCTAGAGATAAAGTGGCAAAATAAAATAAAATATTTTTTTTTTTGAAAAAATAATTCAATAAATAACATGCATAGAAAAATATCACATAATATATGTTTTATATTGTAGTGCAATGTTCATTCATTAAGTAATTTGAATGTAAAGAGAATGGTCGCATATTGAAATTGCAACAAATACAAATGCAAGGAAAATCAATTACCCAAACGGTAGAAGAATCATTGATAACAACTAATTAAGTTTGTGGGGAAATTTAGGGAACTCCTCAACACCCTACCATTTCTGGCTCTAATCGCAACTTGACCAATCAAATAGTGACACTTAAAGCTATCTTATCTCTCTCACTTTTTCGAAAATAAGGGTTTGTCTATAGGTGCAATATATGTTGCTATTGGTTCCAGTTTCGATATCAAATCTATAGAGTTAGTAATGGAGTTTGGATGTTGGGGATGGGGCCAAAGACTATGGAGTCAGTCAGAAAGAGTAAGCCAGAGTAAATAAGGCTCTCCTTCCAATTAAAAAACAGATCTATTATAACTAGACTAAGGCATGTCATAAGGCAAGCTATCCTCTCCTTGAGAGCAAGGCAAGTCATATAAAACCCAACCTTTGGAGTAGGGCAAGTCAAGAACCCTGAACCTATTCTAGTAAAAACATAAAGAAATGCATGTTCTAAATCTTTGATACTTCCTTTGTTCCAACCAAATGCTATGAAATATATTTTACAAATCATGGAATAATCCAATAAATCTAATTATCTTTTACTTTTAGGATTCCATTGCAATGGAATGCATAATCCAAACTTTTATGATGAAATCAAGCCAACTGATAATAATGGTCATGCCATGGATTTGGAAACTAATCTTATTGTAGATAATCAACCTCTACCAATTTGTTGATTTAACTGTTGTAACACCAAGACTCTTGTCTTTTGAGAAATTATAAATCATCTTTGTTCCCATTCCTTTTTTAAGGGTTTCTCTCATGACATTTAGGGAGAAATTACGAATCATATTTAATTCCTTTCCTTGGTGTTTTGTTTAAGGGTTTCTTTCATAACATTTAGGGTCCATTAATTTATGTGGAAAATGCAATATAAGTATATAAAAAAAATAGAATAAACACTTATGGATGGATTTTTTGATAATTAAATAATAATAATAATAACAATAACTTTGAAAAGAATTTAGCTTTAAAAGGTTTGATGACCAATTTCTACATTGCCTGAAAGGGAGTGACCTTTCATGTTTGACATTGCAAGATCCAACTTTCCTTCATTTCTAAATCCACCGATACTTTATCTTCGGATGAAATGTAGTACACAATGCCATTATTATTCGTGACCTTGACATGCAATCAAATCTGGGGAATTTAAGACTAGGCCTTCACCATTTTTCTTGTTGTCGTTATTATTTTTTATCCATGATAGGTGTTCTCACTGGTAATGCCACTTCTTGTCACTTATTGAGTTGATGATTCTCACGCCAACATATTTGAATGCTTGCATAGAGAGATTAAAACCAATAGTGGAATATGGGTTTCTTTTTGGAACACAACAAATTTGCTTTGTCAGATCATTGGGAGGTTGCATTTTGCATTCGACAATGTCGTTTAGTGGTGATCAGAGTTCCCCTAGATTCTTCTAATTTAACCAGGCAATCAATTCTTTAATGTTTTCAGGTTGTGTACAACCATGAATATCAATATTTGTTGGCATTAATCCTATACACAATGATAGTAACTTCTACACTACCTGCAATGCTCCCTTACATAACCTAGAAGCAAGCTTTCTCTTGCAGAGTCTACCATCATGTACCTACCCCGCAAGCATTCCTTGGGTACCAATATTCTCAAAATTTTTACAAACCTTGGCAAGAATTTTGCGGCGAAAACTACATCAACATGCATATTGGAGATATTTTTATATGTCGCAACTCTGCACAACCAACACACGTAAGAATATTAATGACTATTACTCTCTATCACTAGGTATAGGAACACATGATTAAGGAATCGAAGAGATTTTTCAGAGTAGGTACACATTACACAATATGATTTAATTGTGGCATGTAGCATTGTATCACAAAAATTGATGTAGGTATACATTGTGGCATGTAGCATTGTATCACAAAGTTTGATGTAGGTATACATTGTGGCATGTGGCCCAAGTCCCATTGCCAACACTAAAATTATAAATGATTTTGACATGTTACCATATAAACATCGAATTGATAGCCCCAAGGGTTAGCTCAAGTGGTTATAAGCTAGACGTGAAGCTATCCTCGAGGAGGTCACGGGTTCAAATCTCTTGTTCCCCCTTGGGGTTAAGACTTCCATGGACACCAGGGCCAACGGTTTACTCCGTTTACCATCCACAAAGGTTTCCCGTGAGATATTACCTCGGAAAAATAAACATCAAATTGATGATTTTATTATTTTAATACATCACATTTTAAATTTGAAGGGTCCTATCAAATAGGCCTTAAAACCAAAAAATGTTATGTGGAACATCAAATTCCAAGGATGATCACCAATGTTAGTAGAAGAAGACGAGGTTGATGAGACAATGGCCAAAAATACAAGCCAAATTTCAGCCTACTATCATCGCGAAAAAACTATGCCTAAGAAAAAGTTTTTTCTGTATCATGCAATTTTTTGAAAATCTCTTACATTTCCACATAAAGAAAAATGTTGTGAATAAAAGTCACAGTATATGATATTCATTTAGCAAATGAAAAATGACAATACCATACTCCATGTTACATAAAAAATCCCTCAAGAGGTTGTCAACAACCCATTTCAACCATGTTTGACAACATGAACAAAAACAACATTGGCTAGACTGATTCTTTTGGAGATTCGTTGAAAATAGAAACTCTATTTTTGATCTGGCCTCTATTATTACTAAGCAAGTCTGTGGGGCGTAATTTCAATAGGTCCAATCCCTTCCTCCTTGATTCCAGTGGGTAAGAACATGTGGCATAATAGCAAATCCTCCCTCATAATCATTTACTTTTACTTGCCCTTATTTAATATTAGGGGATACAGATTCCTTAAATTATTTAATAATAGGGTGGGGATAAGGGGCTTAAATAATTTAGGGGTTGTTTTTCTACAATCTCATTACCCAATCAAAGCATTACTTTAGTTGAGGTGGTGCCCCTATATTAGATAATGATGTTTAGTTTTTTTTGTTGGAATCTGGAGATATAAATTTGGACAAAACCTTAATTTTCTGTTGCTTAAATTGCATTTTTGAATGCATAAATGGATTCAATATGCTGAAAAATTCTTGGGGCATTGGGATCATACAGAGTTAGCCACTCAAATCTGCAAATCCAACAATTTCTCAGCTTATATAATGGCTAAAAACTGGTATAAATTGAAGCCATAGCAAAGGTAGATAGAAGTATTATTACTTATAGGCGTTGGCTAAACGTTCTACCTTTTGGGTTTTCTTGCAGTAATTGGGTTTTCTACGTTCTACAAAATCTCTATTTTCTGTGGTTTAAATTGCCTTTCTAAATGCATAAATGGATTCAACGTGCTGAAAAACCCCTGACACACTAGGATTATAAAAACTTAGCCACTCGGATTATACAAACTTAACCACTCAAAGCTGCAGATCCAACCATTCATCACCGGATTTTGGACAAAATCAAACGGAAAAAGTGACCAAAAAAACCCCAAAAGATAAAACATTTAGACTATTGCTTAGTTATATAAGACTGATTGCTAGGAATTCTTATTCAAAGTGGCAGGGCTTGGAATGAGATCGATCCTAAGCTCTCTAAGAACTCTGATTACTCAAAGAGATTGAACTAATTGATAGCACTCAACAATTGCGAGGCTTAAATAATAATAACTGGGGCTACAATATTCGAAGGGTGTTTTGAAATCCATGTAAAATAGAAACTCTACACTATATACTTTAAAATCCATGAAAAATAGAAACTCTACATTATAAATTAATAATTTAATTTTAAGGTTAAGGTTAAGTCAGACATTAAATTGGTGTATGACATTTTTTTGTTTGTGGGACAAAAGATCTTCTCAGCCCAAGGATTTGAGTACTAAAAAACTGTTAAAGTCTATAAAGTTTAGAGAGGTGTACATACCCTACTCTCTCCGGATTTGAAACTGTAACCTCATAAGAAGAAACACATGTTCTTAACCATTAGAATCACTCAAACTGTACTAAAACAGTAATATGGAAATAAACATACCCAGACACACATGCATACATCCATTCATCCAAAAAAAAGCTCAAACACAAAGGCACTGCACAACTTAAACCATTCTGCTCTAAAAAGATCCGATCCCTCAACCACAACTACTTAATAATCGTTCAAGACTGCACAGACAACTCTGATTACTATGATAGCAGGCATAGGTGCACAGATCACTAAATAAAATGGGTTTCTTCAGTATCAATCAGTATCGGGTGGTTGAAGTTCATTCAGTGATGGAGTGGGTAAATATCAGTAGTCGCAAGTTCCGTCCCCAGTTTTTCCGTCTCCAAGAAGCGTTTTTCTGTGCAGCAAAATATAATAGGACCAATCAACTCTGTTTTCAACACTTGCGTGGACTTCAATGCCTCCATTACTCTGTACCTAGGAATAATCCTCTTCTCCAAACTGTATCCAAACAGAGCTGGATTCTTAACGAGAAAATCCAATGGAAACCCCACAGATTTGACCAGAAAATCCACATGATGCTTCACATTTTCCTCTGACAACCTCAAAATCAACGGCCACCGTCTCAATAATTCCGAAACTTGCTTTTCTGAAAAACAACTGCTCAAACACTGCAATCTTCGTTCTATGTTTTCTTTCCCTACACCCAAAATTCGACGCATAAGATGAGCAAACATTTTTTATCCCTTCTGACACCCGAGATCCTCGGCCTGTTTAAACGACTCCAAAACCTTTTCCTCCGAAACTGAGTAAACGAGGTGAACTGACGATTAACTCTGATAATGCTTGACCCTCAACACACAACTTTCGCAACTGAAGATTATCCTCTCTGGAATTAAATATCCGTCCATAAGTAATAACTAGTTTGGTGATATCCTCTTCCTCCATGAAAGTCCTGAGGAGGCTGAGCTTGGACTGTATGTTTGTTTCAGCGCTACAAAACAAAAAACTCTGGTGGATCCTTCATTCCATCGATCCATCTATAAAATGTTAATCTTCCCGGAGGTTCCAATAATGCTTCTTTGGAGAATATATCCGCCACCCTGTTGAAATCTCTGTAGATGTGGGAATAGTTGATAGACTGAAAAGATGTCACAAATTCTAGAATTCTACTTTTCCAACCTTCAATAGTCACAGAGTTGAGTCTGCCTTTTTGCTTTAGCCATTCGATGACAACTTTTGAATCTCCCACTAGATGCAATTTCATTATATTATGATACTTGGCAAGAGTGAGTGTTGTCCAAGCCCCCAGCAGCTCGCCTTTTGTGTTTGTTCCACCCCCACAATTTATTAATCATCTGATTTTTGATTTGTCTTTATTGATTATGGACCCCCCTGCTCCACAATATTTTCTTCCTGTTGTCGCTAATCCATAAAAAAAAACAATGGTGTTTTCCCCCATAATAGTGATCGACCTTTGCTTGATAGTCTGTACTCTTTTTGTATCAGAATTGTAAATAGGCGACCCAAGAGTCTTATAAACAACAGTCCATATTGATGGAGTATGCTCTTCAAAAATTGCTTTGTTTCTTTCATTCCAGACATACCAACACGTGTATGCAGCCAAGTTATTTGAAACAGTCTTATTCCTTATCCAAGAATCCAAACACTCCTCCATAGTGTTCCCACTCCATGTAACTCTGCATTTAAGTCTAACCATAATCCTGTGCCAGACTTCCTTTGTAAAGGAACAATTAACAAAGAGATGATCAATATCTTCATCATTTTGCTTACAAAGTATACATATACTAGGACCCTCCCATCCTTTCTTTTTCAAAACCGCCCAGGTAAGGATTCTATTGCTAGATGCCAACCATAAGAAAATCTTTATTTTTAATTGGAGTTTCCATTTCCAAATGTTTTCTTTCCATCCCATACAGATCAATAACTGTTTAGTGGAGATAAATGCATCATAGAGATTTTTGATTGAAATGATTCCGGAGGAATCACCTCCAGTCCAAACTAATTCATCGTTTTTATTTTCCAAGGAGATCCCAATCGATTTTAGTTCTCGAATGTAATGCTCCTATTCTACAGCCTGAATCCCTTTGATTCCCAGTCTATTGCTACTCATCCAGAGCTCAATATCTGTTAATGGATCTCTTCCTTTCGAGACTTGTGACAGAATCAATATATTCTTTTGTTTTAGAACTTTCAAAGTCTCTGTGCTCAAGATGGAGTTTTCCCCTATGTCGAGAATATGGTCTCTCCCTATGTGGATGTTGTGACCCGATACTGGTCTCCATGCAAGCCAATGAGTAATGATGTGAACTGAGCGAATTAAGCTCAACCAGATCCTTGAT
Source organism: Picea engelmannii (assembly GCA_009831015.1). Taxonomy (NCBI): domain Eukaryota; kingdom Viridiplantae; phylum Streptophyta; class Pinopsida; order Pinales; family Pinaceae; genus Picea; species Picea engelmannii. The sequence continues at coordinate 129,989 of ML801119.1, read as the reverse complement.
GCCACCTTTTTCTTCTGAATTGCAAGTCCGAACCAATTAATAATCGAACATTTGGAGAAGTATTTGTCCTTCACCACTCTATGCCAGATGCCTCCCTGCATTAATACCCTCCAAAGTGTGTTTGCCATCAGTGCCTGATTGAAATGTGTAAGGTTGCGAAGTCCCCAACCTCCATTTCTCTTTGGTTTAGATAATAGTTCTCAATTGCATAAATGGTAATGCTTCGAACCAGAATGCCCACTCCAAAGAAATTGGAACATCATCTTCCTGATTTTGAAAGAATAGATCGAGGAATATACTCCAATGACATCCAATAGACCGCTTATCCCTCCAACACTGATTTTATAAGGATATATCTTCTGCCAATCGACAACCATTTATAACACCATAAACTGATTTTCTTTTCAATCTTTGTTACCAGCCAATCCCAGTCACAAGCCTTCTGAATCCCTGTCTTAAGATGATAACCTAAGTATTTAAAGCCATCTTTTAGAGCACTAAAGTTGTAAGGGAGAAAATATTTGAAAGCATCTAATTCCCCCTCTGTGAGCCCTTCATAGTGGATCATAGTCTTTGACTAATTTACAGTCAGACCCGACGCCTTACAAAACAAAGATATTATAGCGTATATTTCTTTCCATTCAATTAGACAAGCCTTTGACATAATGAGCACATCATCCACAAACATAAGATGCAGAATATTCAATAAGTTGGAGACTTTTATACTTGTCAGTTTCTTTTGTCTGATACTATCCTTTAATAAGAGATTGAGTCCCTCCATCACTAGAATACATAACAGAGGTGACAAAGGACAACCTTGGCGTAACCCCCTTCCGCTTTTGAAAAAATTAGTGGCCTCGCCATTTATTAGGACAACAAAGGTGGCAGATGTTACACATGACATAATCCAATTTGTCATTTGTAAGCAGAAACACCCTTTAAGTAACATCAACCTGAGAAGAACCCAATCAATACAATCATATGCTTTTCTAAGGTCCATCTTTAGAACAAGTGACTTCATTTTTTTCTTATTGATGCTACGAATGCTTTCGTGCGCTGTGCCAATCACATCCTGAATTCTCCTTCCTTTTAAAAATCCTAGTTGTTCTTCTGAGAGGGTTCTGGAGAGATATGGTTTAATACGATTTGCAATGACTTTTGATATTATCTTATAGTAAAGATTACACAATGAGATCAGATGGTAGTCTTCAAAAGTACTCGGCTTGTTGGATTTCAAAATTAGAGTTAAAAAATTCGAGTTTAAGCATCCAGGAATAGATCCTAACCTTCTGGATTCTTCCACCATCTCAAGCAGATCAGGCCCCACAATGTCAAAGAAGAAGGTAAAAAATTCAACAGTCCATCCATCCGACACATGACTCTTATCCTTTTTAAAATGCAAGAGAACATATTTTAATTCTTCTAAAGTTATAGGATTAAACAAAAAATCTAACTCCTCATCATTTACCAACAGAGGAAAGAGTTCAACAATTTTTAGTTGTTTGCTGGTACTCGAGGAGTGTTGCTCCTTGTAGAAAGTTTTAAAATATAGGCCTCCTGCATCTTTTATTGCATCTTGATCTGTAATCTTTCCTCCGAAAGCATCTTTTATTTCCCAAATATGTTTTCGAGCCCTGTTATGAGTGGCACATTTATGATTTTTTTTTTTGATACTGTCTCCACAAGCCATCCATATCTCTCTACTTCGTAGCCTCCACTGTTCTTCAATACCTTTCAGAATGGTATTTCTTTCTTTTTCCAATTGTCGCAATGAAGAATCTAGCATCAAATTTGTTGGATCAGAAGTTAAACGTGTGGCCATTACTTTAATGTTTAACTCCAGAAATTCCATTTTTTCATTTTTTTGTGCTACTTTTTCTTTGAACATCACTTTTGCTTTCTTCTTTATGTATTTAAGCTTCCAAACAACCCTATGTTGTTTGATATTTTCAGACAAAAAGATAGGATCATTCCAAATTTTTCTGACCAGATCCACAAAGTCTTGATCTTTCAGCCATTGATCATTCAGTTTAAATGGATAAGTTTTATAGCGCAGAGGAAGATCCAGTTGAAAAAACACTGGCGTGTGGTCCGATATATGTGGGAGCTCCACCCAAGATATAAAATGGCCAACACCAAATAAAAACTCTTCAGCAACAAATACTCTATCCAACCTTCTTGCAATTGCTTCCATCCCACTGCACCCATTTCTCCAAGTAGGGATAAGTTTTGCTGGCTTGATGTCTATCAACCTGTTTGATGCGAAAAGGTCTCTATAATAAAATTCCTGTGTCCCTGACCCGAAGGATCCTCCCCAGACCTCATCCGGATATAAGGCCAAGTTAAAATCTCCAGCAATAATTAGGTTCTTTATGGTTAAAATACCGCTATTTTCAATAGATTTCCAGAATTGAAGTCGGTCCGAACATGGACCACACATATTAAGTATGGCCAAGATCCTGTCGTTTTTTATACTCTTACCTGTTAAAAACTGACCACCAATAGTAAGGAAAGGAACAAATTCATAAATTGACGGATCCTAAGAGGCTAAGAGTCCCCCTGAGCTGCCCAATGAATTTACTGCGCATGACACCCAAGAAGGTCGTAAGCAAGTCATGAAATCCCTAGCTCTAGAAGCATCTACCATTGTCTCTTGAAATAATACTATATCAGGGTGATTAGTTTCCAGAAGTCTCCGAATAGAGGCCAGTTTAAGGATGCCTCCAACCCCTCTGATATTGAGGGACATTAATAACATTATTTAGTCCTCGCGAGGGATTTACATGCTCTAAGAGGCCCACAATCAGTGGAGGGAGTGATCTCAACTTCAGTTTGTGAAAGAGATAATGCCTGCTTTTTCCTTGAACTTCGAGTCTTTAAAGGAGAAATTTCAATTCCTAAGCCTCACGGCCAGGCATATTCTTTCCCTTCCTTTCTAGTCTTAACCTTCGAGGTAGAAGCTTCCAGCTCCTCGGGCTCCTCTTGAACGACCTTTCCCAAAAAAATTGGTCGCTTAATGGATGATGATTTATCTTTTATGAAAGGTATTAAAGAGTCCAATACTTCTAACAGAGAAGAGTTGCCTTCCTTGGCCTCTCTATAGCCAGGTTCAAACTCTGTGACTGTTTTTTGAGAGACAGGTGGATTAGGCCGGGGACTAGATGAGTGGCAGTGATCTGCAGGCTTAGTAGGTTGCTGGATAAATGATACAGTACACTGCAGTTGGATAGACCCCCTTTCCCCACACCAGTCTCACCGTCCCCAACCCCCGGATTTACAACTTTCACCCTCAATGGATCAGAATCATCAAGGTCCCTTTGTGGCTTTGTAGAATCAGTAGAAATAGTTGTTTGGAGCCAGCTAGAACTTTCTAGTGCCTCGCGTTCCCATGGAGATAGTGAGTTAAAAAATAAAGGACAATAGGTTTTAAGCTTACCAAGCAGTGTGACCGACTCATCGGGAGATAGAGAATCATAGAAGGAAGGGTCTCTTCCTAGACAGTCTTCGACTGTGACATATTCTGGTGGGTCCTCTCGAATATCGTCTTCTTCAGTTTTTTCTTCAACTTGAGTGCCCCTGTAGTCTCTTCGGAGGTGTCCAGTTTCCCTGCACCAATTGCATCAAAACAATATACCCACATAATCCAGTCTCTGGTTGATATGATGACCCCTCCAGTCAATGTCTATCGCCTCAGGGAGACCATCATGTATATCAATACCAACCAAAATCTTACCCATCTTCCTGGTCAAACTTTCCAAAGTTGATGGGTCAATCCAGATGAAATTACCTAGATCATTTCCAATTTCTCTTAACGCTCCCTCATTCCATAGATACAACGGTAATATCGACAATAGGACCCACAAATGTTTGTACTGAAAGTATTTTGTTTTTGGATCGAAAGCCACTCTCCATCTTTTTATCATAAAGTCGGAACCCCCATTAATCCATAATTTATTTAATAACATATTAGCATCCTCTAGTGTTTTGACCAAAATGCCCCACCATCTCTTTGTTAGGCAAAGGAGCTCAGGTTCATATCCAAGGACTGGGACCCAGTTCAGTTTAATCCAATCATCCATTTTAGTCTCTGCAAGATATGAGTAAGATAGTTTGCCAACCAGTCCACATAGGGCTAGTTTGCATGTTTCTTCAAGGACAACATCAATGCCCAAGACCATCCTCCCTTTTCTCTTGTTCGATTTCCACACCTTTTTCTGATTAATAGGCTGAGAGGTAGGATAAAGGTTTCTATAATTTCTGGTTGTAGCACCACCCTTGTTATCCTACTTGAGAGCCGAGGACTGTTTTTTCTCCACAGTGGCGGGTTGACCCCCCTTTCAGTCGAGAGGTTAATAGAAAAATGGCTAATATCAGACTGATTTTTCAATATATCAGTTGAGAAGTGGCTCTGTAAGTGTTGAGGACCATCTAAAGGCTGATGTGATTTATTTAATGGATGTACTAAACCATCACGTGAAATCCCCAGTGTATCTGCCTTGGAGTAAAGGCCCGCTTGAAGCCATACCACTTCGTCCTCCTCACTCATCAAAGCTCTGACGTCTTCATTTAAGTCAGCTACAGATTTCAAGTCCATCTTCAAACACCTGTAGTTTTGTTATGAGTGTACAGTCTGAGCATCTTGTGAAAAGACTTCTCTACTGACCGAGCCTTTACTAGATCCACTAAGAGAATAATGTAAACAAATGATGATATTAACGGATACCCCACCACTGGGCATATGACAAAAACCAAAGTCAAGGAAGAAACTAGATAACAGTTTCCCAAAAAAGTAAGTAGACCCCCAGTGATAAACAACCTACGATTTAAGTCGAGAGTAAATGTTAGGAAAAACAACAGATTAATGACTACCAAATGCCTCTTCTAAAAGATAAAACTGGGTTTAAACTGATATGGCTCTAAGCCTAGAAATACACCAAACATCCTGTAAATTTAATGTAAAAAGATATAGTGGGGTCCAGAGTCACTCCACAGATTTAATCCCATCCTTCTGGTTCCCCGCTTCACCATTTTTGCAGGTTTCAAGCTTTCTCGCCCAAAGCCTTTTTGAATATATAGAAAGGGGACATACGAAAAAATTAATATATAAACATGACAAAACCTTTGATAGAAAGTCAATCAAATATGAAAAAAAAACACTTCTAAATATTTGACTCGATGCAATGGATGTAGACATAGTCTACTTAAATGCATGAAAATAAGTCTTTTCTAGTGAAATCAGACTTAATTAAAACCCGGATTAACTCTTTCTATGTGTTTGCATCATACTTAGTTTTATTTCTATAGGTTTTTTTTTTAAAAGAAGTGTTTCTTAATTATTATATATTTTTTTTAACTAAAAAAATATAAACAATGATATATTAATAAAGTAAAGTTATTTAAATAAAAAATATTTAATTTAAAGAGAAATTTGAAAATAAAGATATTTAATTCTAAAACAAATCATAAATATGAGATATTTAATTCCAAAACAATTTACAAATTTTAAAATAAAAATATATAATTAGAAGACAAATTACAAATCTAAAAAGAAAGATATTTTATTCCATAGCAAATTATAATGTAATAATAAAGATTTAAAGTCATGTTTTAAATTTGAGAATAGCAGAATACCATGTCTGAATAATAAATTTGGGAATGTTATGGAAAACATTGAATAGTAAAACTAAAAAACTAAATATTTAAATGTAAAATAATTTTGAATATTTTCATATTTAAATATATTAATATTTATAAATTAAAAAATAACATTAAATTAGTAGAAAATATTAACATCTAAAAACTATTTAAAAAATAGTGTAAAGTGTAAAAATAAATATTTAAATGTTATAGATATATGAAATAATTTTGAATTTCAAATTTTAATTTTTGAATTTAAATATATTAATATATAAAATGATGAAAATTAAATTTAAATGTATTAATACCAAATAATTCATTAAACAATAAAATTTCTTTAATGATGAAAATTAAATTTAAATATATTGGTATGAAATAATCATAAAAATTCTTCAAGAGAAAGTTCAAATTTAATCTTTCATGATCATATAAAATAAAAAAAGTAATTTTAACAACATGATACTATACATTTAATAATTCTATGTACATTGAATAATTCTATAAATTAAATTTAATAACTCTATATACATTAAATAATTCTATAAATTAACATTAATAATTCTATGTACATTTAATAACTTTATAAATTAATATAAATTAACATTAATAACTCTATTTACATTTAATAACTTTATAAATTAATATTAATAACTCTATGAAAACAAATATAACATGACGTTCCATGATTAACCATGAGTGTTAATTTGAAAAAACAGGATTAAGTTGGCCTGTTAAGAAAGATATGACTTTTTATAATTATCATTGCATATTTGAGTATGCAGAAAAACATAACATTCCATAATTAATTTTGAATCTTAATAAAAATATGATGTTCTATAATTTAGAATTACATGTTAATTTAAAATTTGATGGATAAAATAGTTGTCTAATGTCAAACCATAAAAAAGTTTTCACATTACGGAAAATGTCAACGCTGCTCCCCAGGGTTTGAAGCCTCAAATCTTACTCAACCAAAAGGAGAAAGAATTATTCACTCAAAAACTATGTTAAAAAGGAGGAAGAATTATTGTGACTTGTTTGCAAAAGGAGGAAGTTTCCACATTAGTTGTGACTTGTTTGCCAAAGGAGGAAGAATTATTTACTCAAAAACTATGTAAAAAATAATATATTTTGAGGTTGCAAAATATTGTTATTTGGTAAGAGAGTTTTTTTTGCTATTTTTTTTTTTTTTTTTTTATCTTTAACGTATGTAATAATAATATATCTTTAACATTTACAAAAATAATATCATTTCTTCATTCCTTATTGTATTTTTAATATTACATAAAATATTATTTTGAATATTTTTAATATTACATAAAATATTATTTTGAATATTGTATATTAATTTATCAATTTGTTCTGAAATTTTGTCTAACCATGTATATTGACTTTTACATTAAATTGTTAAATATTACTTTTTAATTTATATATTAATTTCTTTCTCTTGAAACATAGATATTTTCCATCTCTTCCGAATAAGATTTAATACATGTATGTACACTTATACATCATATTTTATGATTTTTATATTGATTTCAAAATCAAGTTTTAAAACGCATTATCATTAAAAATAAGTCAAATTGAATATCAAATTTATGAAAGGAATTTAAAATTAAAAAGATGTATTCTAGATTTTACAATTTTTTTTTGTCAAAACTTCTACAACTTATTTACAATTTTATACAAATACATCATTATTTGAAACTTTGACAACTTATATGAAATTTTGTACAACACTTTTGTGATTACTTTCTACATGTATACATATTTGTAAAATTGAGTCTTCTTGATACAGTAAAATGCACTCCCTCCTACTATTTTGTTTCTATATATTTTCTATTTCCACATAAAATATGGTAATTTTCTCTCTATATCTTCTCTATGTTCTCTCTATATCTCAAGAATGCCCATCATGAATGTTTAAGATTTCAGTCAATTTTCCTACTTTTCCATCTTGATAAAATTATTCAACCGATTATAAAACTTTAAATAAAAATATTGTGTTGTATCATGTGATAACAATGAGAATAAAATTGAGTTGCAAGTTTGAACTTCTAACTTGCAATTAATTTGAGAAGTTGGTCTTCCTGTATGAAAATTTTGTGAAGAGCTTTGTGGATCTTTTTTTCCCACAAGGCTACAAGCTTGTTGAAGGATAAAGTATTGGGAGGAAGCCTAAAATGTAGGGTCTTGTTCAGAGTTCTCTCATCATCCACAACTTGATTGTGAAAACTTCCAACTTCCTCTTCATTCAGAAACACAATTGCATATAATTCAGAAACCAAATATTTAAGTATGAAAATCTCATTATACATAAAATTATGAGTGTTCTGAACATAAAATTTCAAGTACTTTGGCATCCCCATTACCAAGTATTTCAACTCTATTTCTAGGAGCAACTCAAAGTCCCCTCTACCCAAAATTTAAGTGAAAATTTCATAGTAATGTTGTTTGTATTTTGATGATCACCTCTTATAATTGGTGAAAAGATTGTACAATTTGAAAAGATAGAGTGTAAGTCTTCATAGACTTAAGAAACTTGATATATGGGAAATGAAAGTACCTGAAATGTGAAAAGAATAATGATATAATCATGGAGATGAATACTTTCTATGAGTTTTATTTATTTAATACAAAAAGAACTTACCTACCCTCATTCCATTCCATGTCTTGAAATTAAGGAAATATGAGATTTGAGAAGTTGGAAGAATGAACTTACCTTTGGAAGGTTTCTTGCTAGGGAGCACATTGAGGTTTCTTACAACTCCAAAGTATCTCATTGAAGATGAGAGTAGATTAGGCATTATCTTAAAGAAGTATTTTTCTTTTACTTTGTTGTGAACATGAAATAAAGTGCAAGGGAGTTTCGAGAGTGCTCCCAAACTTGTGAACATTGAGGTTTCTTACAACTCCAAAGTATCTCATTGAAGATGTGATCCAGATTTTATGAGCAGAACGAAATGAATACAGATTATTAATAGGTGTTTAACACAAAATAATAGAGATACAGTAAAAATGGTTTTCTATTCAATAATGAAATAAGATGAAACTGTAAAATGCAGTGGAAACAAGCTTGCTGGAATGGTGGCAGCTTATCTTTGAGAAGAGATGTGATGGCTTCACTCATTCGCAAGAAGATGATTACAATGAGGCTCTAAAGGCATTTTTTACAATAAACATGAATGCCAAAAACCCTAGACATCCAAAAACCTAACCCTAGGAGATGAAGCGCCAAAATTCATGTGGGCCCCGTTTGGGTAAGTTAGTACATTAACTTCCCGGGGTCGTAACTTTTGCATACGATCTCCGTTTTAGGCGTATGATAGCCCGTTGGAAAGGTATCGTCAAGGAGATTCATTTTGGGGCCTTAATTATGTTTTCAAATATCATTAAGTTGGGTCGATCCCGAAAAACCTTCATTTAGGCCCTCAAAATGGCCCTGGAAGTTAAAACTGCTAAAAATAGTAAATTTCCAAAATTGCCAGGAAATTGTTTTGAGCCAGTTGGAAGAGGTGGGTGGCCACCGATATCCTCCTGGATCAAGATGAGAGTAGATCAAACATTATTTTAAAGAAGTATTTTTCTTTTACTTTGTTGTGAACATGGAATAATGTGCAAGGGAGTTTCCAGAGTGCTCCCAAAATTGTGACCTAAACTAATGAAGAGATTTACTCACTAAAAAATACCTTCAACAAAATAGATTATAAATATTGCAAGCACCGTCACAAATTATTGAAGTTAATAATAAGAAATAAGATTTGGCATGAAAGTAGCATGAAGCAACTCATAAATTTTTTTGTAAGCTATTTCATGAATAGTTATTAAAAAAATTATTTTTAATATATATAAATGGATTAAGCATCTTCAAATACTTAAACCGTAATTTGATTTGGTAATATTAATAATTAAGATTTACCATTTTATTAAATTAAAATAAATCTTACAAAATTGACATTATTTTTAATGAATAAAATACTAAAAAAATTGTAAAGAATTTATAATGATCAACCAACTTATCTTCATTAAAAACATTGTGCTTCATGTTTTTATATATCTAAAAATAAAAAATAAAAAATTAAACCATATCTTTGTACTCTTTGCTAAATGAAAAAGATTAAAAATTTGTACTTAACTTTAACTATTATTTCTTAAATTTCATTAAAATTTAAGTTAAATCAATAAAAGTTCACTTTAAGCTCATTATAGATTTTGATTTGATATGAATGTATGATATTTAACCATTATTTCTCAAATTTCATCAAAATTTAGATTAAATCAATAAAAGCTCACTTTAAATTCATTAGAGATTTTGATTTGATATGAATGTATAATATTGCAGGTGATTCATAAATTCTATAATAAAAACTTACTCTAAATCCATTATAGATTTTGATTTGATATGAATATATGATAGTACAAGTACTTCATAAATTCTAAAATTACTAAATGTAGATATAGATTTATGACTTTGTCAAATGGTGACCATTAGTTGCCTATCAAAACAGTGCATTAATATAATTATCCACGTAACTTGTATCCACACAGAGGCCTAAGCCATGACTTGTTCTATGCAGCATCAATTTCAAAAAAACAAACAAACTCCAATTCATAACCATATTTTATTACCAATTTTGCATTTATAAACATCTAATAAATAGTTTTAAGCTTGTTTCGAAAATGAAAAGAAAACCAAATTCCTTCAACATTCTCTGGACCTGCCAAATATAGATAGTTTAACTATATTTTATCACAAATTTTGCATTTTTAAACCTCTAATAAATAGTTTTAAGCTTGTTTAGAAAATAAAAGAAAGCCAAATTCCTTCAACATTCTCTGGACCTGCCAAATATAGATAGTTGGAATGTTAAAGAAATGATTAAGAAAAAATGCCATAGACATAAATATCGACCACTTTTATGAAAAATTGTATAAAAACCCCTTAATGGATTTCAACAACCCCTTAATGGATTTGGCATTGTTGTTATTATTATTCAAGTTGGGATTTGGTACAGGAAATTTGAAATGAGGAAGAAGAGGAGGGTTTGAGGGGTGTTGAACCAGGTAAGGTAATGGCGGATTCAAAGGTCGTGGTGGCCGCTCTCAAGAGTTGATATTTCAACAATTAATATAAAGAAAATGAAAAGCATAACCATATGCGTGGCCACGGCCTTTGGCGTGTTTGTTTGCTGGAGGGATGATATAGGGAAGAAACTGCCATGGGAAAGGAGCCCCACTGTCTTGGAGGCCGAGGCCGAGGCCATGGTCTTGGAATTGGAAAATATATTTTCAGGCTCCTTGAACAGCGAGGGAAATAGTATTTTTTCCTCGAGAAATGGAGGGGGAGTCGACTCTTCTGTTTTAGATGCCCGTGTACTATCCAAGATACCAAAAATATGTTCCAGATAATAAAGATGTGCGATCTAAGGTGGTGGCAACAAAATCAATGTGATCTGATCTTATCACTGACAACAAAGACAGATAAGAAACTGACAACAAAGAGATAAGGACGGACATACAAGAGGATAGGTAACAAGTGGGAAAAGGTGGTGGTTTTGGAAAACCTGACCCTAAAATATGCCTTTAGCATAATTAGGAGGTTTAAATGTGGAAAAGGGGACCTCTCTCCATGTTACTCAGTGAGTGTTCTTCCCCATTTCTAGCTAAGATTTTTGAGCATCCACTTTGCTTCTCATTTATGATATGGAGGCATTCCATATTTTTATAGAGGATTAGCCTCAGAAGAGGTTGAGTGCGAATGAATCCAAGTTCATTTATGGAGGTCATCATCAGAGATGGTTGGTATATGATGTTCTAACTACTTTCAAATTATGATATTGAAGATCCATCTTCTCCTCCTCCCCCCACCCCCCAAAAAAAATGTTGTTGTGTTATCTATCAAAATTTATCGTTAATAATTATGTTAATTGTATGTTGAATTCATCTTTTAATTCTTCTTTTGCTTTCATTTGAGTTTGTAAGATTAATTCATCGATTTTTTGTTATGAAATATGGTTTTCTTGAGAAAGAGTATAGGAATGGTTGTTGTTTGACATGTTTGCAGATGTAATTGAGATTCTAGTGCTTTGGATGTTACTCTTCCTCCTGCTCAGACAACTACCACATTGAATAGAATATCTCTTGGAGTAAATCTAGGTTTTCCTTGTCCTCTCCTTCCTATCTATTATTGCTTTGTATAATTAAATTGATATCAAGTTAGGGAAAGAATGGATTGGATCTTAGATCTGTCGATAAAACAACAATTTCTTATCAAGGAGGCTTTGACAAGTCTTGTGTGTGAAAAATAACTTGCAATAGAAATGGTGACTCCACTAGGAAATAATTCTTATATTATTCTTATGGTTTATTTGGTCTTTTTCCCCACTTTTCGTAGTTTGCTTTTGTTGTTAAATACATTGGTAATCTTAAAAGTTTAGGCTTGCTTTCCTGTTGGTTAGTAGGAAAAAATTGCTTCTTTTTTTTTTCATCACAAACTTCAGTTTTCCTAGAATAGATTTTCATAGGGTATAAGTTTCTTAGAGTATCCTATGCCCATGGTGTTGTTGTTCTTTGGTATCCTACGCTAGAAATTATTTGGTTGTATTTTAAGGATTTTGTCCTTTTGGTCTCTTTGGTGAGTTCTCAATAGCCCACTCAACCCTTGGTCATGGAAATCAACGTCAACACTTATTTTTGAGTCTTTCTAGACATTGTTGTTATATACCAATACTAGATATGGAAATATACTTAAGAAATAAACCTATAAAAAACACCAAACCATTCATAGAAACATTGAACACAAGAAATAGATAAAACCCTTGAGGTAGGGTAACACCATATATTAATTCTTACAGAAGGATAAAACTTCTCAAGCATTACTTGCTTGTACATTCACAATATTCTTCTCCATGCCAATTACATTGCTTACACTTCCTTATATAGCATTCTCTATCTCCTAGGAACATTCTAGAGAAGGTATATTCTAGAAAGCCCATTTATTATATCTAACTACCCATTTATTATATCCAACTACCATAGTGAGCCTTATTTAATACCATGGTGGACCTAGTCCACCTTACATTGAATGGACCCATTCTCATTGGGTACCTCCCATATTACCTCCCTAGGTATAGTACATTCCACCCCCCTTAAGCATGTTTCGTCCCCGAAACATGAGAAGAGACAAGACGATATGACCAACTGAGAATTGTGGCCAACTAGTACCAAGTACACCCATCCATCCATCCTAATTGAAGACGAACAGGATGTCCAACTACTGCCTTGCCACCTTGAGCTTGTGTCGCATCATGTCGATGTTTCCATGGGATTGTTGCTCGAGCTTGATGTATGCCTACAGTGTTGGTAGTCCTCCATGTACCTCTTGATTGGTGTCCTTTATGGTTCCCTATTGGTGCATAAGTGTGTTTATGCTCACGCCCTTGTTGTTTGTCGATATGATGTGGATGGTGATATACAACAACTATAGGAATGAGTTCCTTTTTTGTCAGATCTGCAATTGCTTGTTCCTTTGATTCAATGACCTCCTTAGCTTCTTTAGTGTTTTCTTCTTATGTCTTTGCTTCATCATCTTCTATAGAATTGACCTCTGACTCCGCTTAAAATTCTACAATAACTGTTGTGTTGGTCGTTGTGGGTCCTTCTGACTTACTAAGAGACACATCCTGCAATGTAATTTTCGTTTTCTTATACCACAACTTCAAAAACTTCTTTTGCACATTAATATTAACTGTTCCAATTGACTCCATCCAAGGATATCCCAAAATAATATCTACTTCATCCATATCCATAGCATAAAAATCTGAATGCAACACATATTTATCCATTGTAATATTCAAATCTTTAAAGATTTGAATATTTTCACCTTCAACTTGTGTGCTTTGAATATTCTTTGCAGCAACTTGCAAGCTATTAACCAATTGAACATTGATAAAAGTATGCCTACAACTAGGGTTAATAGAAACGATGATATTTTCGTTTTGAATACATCTTAGAACCTGTAATATCGATTTGCCACATGAAAATAAACCCTTGTTGTTCCCTTTATCCTTTCTCTTCGTATGAGACCACTTGTCTAAAAGTAATTTTTCAAGTTCTTCATTAGAAAGTGCCATCAATTGTTTACAGGAAAGTGAAAGTGATTTCCACCAAATGGCTACATCACCTTCTAATGTACACTCTACCCAATATTTCCAATGCACTTTTGAAATTGACTTCCTGTTTTTTATGTATTATTCAATACTAGGGCCGTCATATTTTTCAGAAAAAATACACCTTTCTACAAACACAAACTAGGGTTTAACTTACTACAGAAAATCACGGCTTTTTCCGTAAAAAAAAACCCTAAAAAATTGTCGAATTTAAAATGCTCATAACTTCACTTCCTGGATTCTGTTTCGGCGGATTGTTTTTTTTGATTGTGTATTTTTCTGAGAGGAATATAAATATCCAATTACTTTCTGAAAATTATGAGCAGAAAGTCTCAGATATAAGCCTAAAGTGTGCAGACCCCTTTCTTGGTAAAAAAATTCTGCAAAAAAAACCAAAATTTCTTCCCTTCCTTGCCCAAGGAAAGAGATCTGATACCAAATGTTATATACCAGTACTAGATTTGCAAATATGCTTCAGAAATAAACCTATAACAAACACCAAACCATTCATTGAAACATTGAACACAAGAAATAGATAAAACCCTTGAGGTAGGGTAACACCATATATTAATCCTTATGGAAGGATAAAACTCATCAAGCAATATTTGCTTGTACATTCACAATATTCTTCTCCATGCCAATTACAATGCTCACACTTCTTTATATAGCATTCTCTATATTCTAGGAACATTCTAGAGAAGGTATCTTCTAGAAATCCCATTTATTATATCTAACTACCCATTTATTATATACAACTACCATAGTGGGCCTTATTTAATACCATGGTGGACCTAGTCCACCTTACATTGAATGGCCCCATTCCCATTGGGTACCTCCCATATTACCTCCCTAGGTATCGTACAATTTTTGGGTCATTTCACGCTTGCGCATGTCGTTTCCTAACACTGGGGGGTTTATGACCCAGGGTTCATCCAAAGTGACCAACAAAACCCCCAAGGAATCAACATATCAATCTTCAACCAAGGTTGAAGAAGGTCTAAACTAAGATGCCAAGAGATCATAGTGACCATATGGTCTTTTGTTAATGATGAAGGACTAATTACACAGACATCCATTCGGGTTAGCTTTTAGACAGTACATTGAACACTACTTAACCCTTAATAGTATGCAACAACAACACATGCACATTCAATTAACACATGAGTAACACATCATAGACCAGAATATCTGCAATTTATTATCTTCATTCCATCATCACAAACATACATTAAGAAACTCATCAATTGACAACAACGAAGCTCTGTTCTTCTATGCATTTCCTCGTTGTTACATTACATCGCACTATGTGCATCCTTCCAGAGTCTATAGAGATGACAGACTCAGACTTACAACCAGAGACATTACCAAACCATATGCTCTAAGCGAGCTCAAGGACATTGATGAATAATGACAACAATAATCAATTGACTAATGAGATAACTCTCTTTCTATTATTGTTTCTCCATTTTATATGTTTCTCGGCTCTGGTGCTCAGTCACTTTCAGTTCTTCTCCACTCGCTTTGCTAACTGCTAGTCCTGCACACTTTTTTCACCTGCATGTAGTCCATGTAACCTCTTTGGAATCATGGAAATCTCAACTACCTTTGCAACTAATCTTCTAACTACTCTACAATCCCTCATGCTTCTTGTAGTGATCATTTGGGGATATTTCCCAAAGATTATTTTCTTGATTTCGGCATGCATGTGGTGTCTTTTTGATTTCTGGAGTGCATCACAAAACTTGGGTCGGAGTGCATTAACAAAACTTGGCATGTCACACGTGCCACTCATCACTCCTCACGTAGCTGCTTAAGCATGCAAAAAACCTGGAATGGGAGCACATAACTTCGTTTTTGTGTGCGCACGATATTAACCCAAACCTTTGGTTGCCAACAGGCCCCCACCACTATTATTTGGCTCATCCTCGAACCAATTTCCTCATTGAGTGATTGTCATGACAAATGGAAATTTCTTGAGGAGTTCATGGATGAAATCCTTGAGCTAGTGATTATGATCATTGATGTTACCCTACAGTTCTTGGGTGAGCTGAACAACTGCATCTACATCATTTATTGTGACTTGAGGGGATGTTAGGTCTATTGTTTCCAATTTCTTGATCAACGAACTGGTAACAACCTACACATCTCTCAACTGGAAGTAAAATATTAAGGCCTTTTCAACCACAATAGTGATGAGCTTAGATATGCTTTGTTGCTCTGCCTAGGCTGCAGTAATATCTTTTGTTTTAGTTGCAATAGTTTCCATCCCAATCATGTGCTATATTGGAGGTAGAGAGGAAAAATTGTTCTTGTGATGTGCAAACTCAACCTCAGTTTCATGAACTCGATCATCAATCTTAGTCAACTTGGGAGGGTTATTTAGGTGATTCCATAATTTGAATTTGTAGTTGACCACACTTGAAAATTCCTTCAACCTATGTTGGCCATCTTGGATAACTTCTTGGGCAAACATAATTTTGTGTTGCAACTGAATTACCTATGGATTCGTTTGATGGAGTGGCAGACATAGAGTTGTAAGTAGGGAGTCCAAATGTTGTAGGTGGGGCTTCACGGACGAGAGATTAAGATAGGGGGAAATGTCATGACCTTGTGATGAGGTAGTCAGTATCTATGCATACAGACTGTCCACCATCCTGATAAGGTCAGTGAAAGGGGTACTAATCTCAGTATATTGAGCCTTGGTGGTGGCATGTGCCTCAAATTTTGTATCATATTGCTATTGTAAGACCTGGTGATCCTGAACTTCCTTTTGATAGTGCCCATGAGTCTAATTATACACAATAATGTCCACTTGACAGTGTAGTTGTAGTTGTGCATGAGCGTGACCAAGAGTTTGGATTTTTTCATTCAATTTTGAAAGTAGGGTGGAAACACAATTGCACACTATTAGGGTCAGAATAGGTGCCAACAAGATGTCGGTAATGGCCATGTCCACTAGATTTGGCACTGATGGGTCAAATCGAAGAACCTGTGTAGGACTACTGGAGCTGCTCATTGACGCTGGTGGTCGTAGTATCATTTCAAATGGAGGCATTGTGCCCCCAAGTTGGCGATAGAGATGGTTGATATTATGAATAACCTCTTTCTATATTTGTTGCTGCAACAACAACTATCTTTTGAGCACATCGATCAAAATTGTAATGCCAGTTGCCATCGAGCCTAGACCCTATTGTATAGGGGGAGTAGGACCGTGAATGGTTGGACTGGTTCATGGCCTTTTTGCACTAGATTAGGTAGACTATGTGAATTGTTGCGTGAAGCATGTGTCTCAAGGCCACTTGGATGAGGTGTCATTGTTGGATACCCCCCCCTCCATAGGGCTTGTACATTGTGCCTACAGTCGCACAACTTCAACCTACTTTGGGTCTTGGTTGCGCTTAGTGAGTTTTTCAAGAGTCTCCATTTCTTCATTTGGGAACGGTTGTAGATGCATTGGCCACTCAACGACCCCTTGTTGGATGTCTTCTTTTGTGATGTAGAGTGGGAGTAGCACCATTGCATCCCACTGTTCATCACTAGGATAGATATACACATTATGGAAATTACATTTGAACATAAGGTAACTAACATACATATTAATAATACTATGAGGAATGTGCATCTATGAAGCAATTTTCTAGATAAGTTGCTAGTACCACTATTGATCCAGGTGGATCTCGGTGGCCAACCACCTTTTCCAATGAATCAACATTTCAATCCTATAGTTTTGATAAATCATGATATTCACCCTTTTGATGGGGAATGAAATGTAATATACCATCTTCATTTGTTAATTACAGACATCATAAATGACTTCCTACTAGTATTATGTACGTGCCTACAACATAGCGTTAATGCAACAAATCCAATTAGAACTCTGCAGTTAAGCATGCTCAGGCTAGAATAGTACTGGGATGGGTGACCTCCCAGGAAGTCCTACTATTTTACATGCCTATGGAATTTTATAAACTTAGATTAATTTATCCCACATGCATCATGGGAATTTTTCTTCTCTCACTCTCTCTTATATAATTGAGGTGAAGGAGGCCCTTTAAGCATGCAATGGAGTGTGATGTAAATCTTGTTGCAAATGAAGCGTAGACAACATCTCTTTCTTTTCAGAGATAAGCTACCCCATTCTGCCAGTTTGTGTTCCACAATGTTTTTCTTTCTTATTCATTAATAGAAGTGGGGTTTCACTATATTTATGTGTTCTCTTCTATATTTTTGTTTTTGTCTAGTTTCATTCTTAGCATAATCCAAATCAATGGTATTCGTGCAGTCTGCTCCTTTTCATTTCTCAGAGCAGATCTCTGATGAGGTCAGGGTATAGAGATTTGGGTCTTGAGCTAGTTTCGCTTGAGGACAACCTCTCTTGCTAGCCCAAGTGACCTCCCATGGCGGAAGAAAAGAGAGATGTCAGAGCAGGAGATCCCTTCAAGAGGTTGCTCGAGGAATACCTCATGTGACATAGGAATAAGATGATGGACAACTTCACTCAGATCATTCAAAGACTACCAATGGCAACAACTGAGGCTTCTTCAACAAGAAACCACTTCAAAGGTGCGACACCCTTCAAGGTACAAGTCAATTTTGATATCCCCTTATTTAAAGGCCAGATAGATGCAGATTCTCTAGAAAAATGGTTGAATATGCTAGAAGGTTATTACTCCGTCCAAAAAATTTCTGACATTGAAAAGATCACCTCTGCGCTCCTTAAATCCCTTCCCCATGTCAGAGCTTGGTGGGAAGGTTATTGGGAGAGGTACACTGCGAATGAATCTACACCATCCAAGAGAGAACCCACTTGGGAAGCCTTTGTAGATGCCCTAAAGGAGGAATTCTACCCTGTCGGAAGATGACCAATACATGAGATGGACGAATCTCTGTCAGAAAAGAGATCAGAAGGTGTCGGAGTACACTAACATATTTCATACCTTGCGCTCAAATTTGGGTATCAAAGACTCTGAGCGACACTTGGTTTTGAAGTATCGCAATGGTCTACACAGGTACATCCAAACAAAGATGAATTTATTGGACATATCCTCGCTAGGTGTTGCTTATCGATATGCAGTCAAAATTGAGCATAAATTCAAGTAGTGGAGTAAGATGGGGTTCGAGTTTGAAAATATGCCACAATAGAATCATGGAAAAGGCAACCCTAACTCACAGAACGAAGGAAAAATCAAGGAAGGCCAAACTCAAGAGATCCATTCCAAGAAGCAGGCAAAGAAGGGTAATGGGAAGTCTAAGAAAGACACCCGAAAGTGGTGTGAGTTCCACAATAGTCCCCGGCACAACACCAATGAATGTCACTCAAAACAATTATTGGTGGTTGAGCTCAAAGAAAAAGAATCAAAACCTGACTTGGAAATCCGATGCAAAGCACAATAAAGGGAAACAAATCATTGATGCAGAACCCACTCCTACCATCATGACCACAACAATACAACTAGAAGAACCAGAGGATCTTGAGGAGGGGGAGCGCCTCTTCCACTCACAGATGTGGGTAAAGGGGACCCCAGTGAATTTCATTGTTGACAATGGGAGTCAGAAGAACCTGATCTCATTTGAGGTTGTCAAGATATTGAAGCTTCCAATGATACCACACCCCCAACCATACACCATCGGACGGTTGAGCTGGGGACGAGACATCTATGTCAGCCAACATTGTCGCCTATCCTATGGCATCAAGCCCTTCAAGGATGAGGTAGTGTGTGATGTTTCCCGACTTGAAGTATATGATGTTCTTTTAGGAAAACCAAATATGTGGAAACATCATGCTATCTATGAGTCTCAGCCCCGTAGTGTCATTGTTACTCTGGGAGGTCAACTCTACAAGATACTAGAGGTAGCTCAAACTACTGCCACTTCATTGATCTCGAAAAAATAATACCACAAAGTAATCTCTCGGACCACAAATTTTTCCCTCTTCATAATCTAGTCAAATGGTGAACATGAGGTCATTGCGACCACTATAGGCTCGACCCAAGAAATTTCTATCCAAAAGAAGCAGGTCGACGAGATTGTAGAGGAGCACAAAGAGAATGAGAGTCTTCCACATGTTCAACATAGCTCTACTGGTGATGGCATGTTCTAGGTGTGCTTGGGGTTCCAACCATTACCCCCGATTGATATATCTCTTCTTGTTGTATCTTCACCGACAGATTCCTCCCACACTCGAACCAAGCTAGATCGTGCAACCAGATCTATTGAATGAATCCAACACCTCCAACATGTTCATGACATCCTTCCATAGACAAAGTACAAACACGACATCTACTTTAACAAGGAAAGTGACTCACCAAGGTTAAGATTTAGTAGAATTTTCCCCATCTCTCGAGGGAACTTGACACAATGGGGACCATTGCTTCCTAAAGGGGGAGGAATGATCCAGGTGGATCTCGTTGGCCAACCACCTTTTCCAATGAATCAACATTTCAATCCTATGGTTTTGATAAATCATGATATTCACTCTTTTGACGGGGAATGGAATGTAATATACCATCTTCATTTGTTAATTACAGGCAACATTAATGATTTCCTAGTGGTATTATGTACGTGCCTACAACATAGCGTTAATGCAATAGATCCCATTAGAACTCTGCAGTTAAGCGTGCTCAGGCTAGAGTAGTACTGAGATGGGTGTTGGTTGTGGAGCCTGATTATCTTCCTGATTCATAGGTCTTTGTTTTCAGCTGTGTTTATACCCCATGAAGACTGTACACCCCGAAATATTGTACACTCCCTCATGTAGGGGGGGGGGGGGGGGGGGGGATTTCCCCCCTGGTAGGGTCCGGAGGCAAGAGGGCCCTTTGCGGGGGTTCGGGGGAAAAGCCCCCAAAGGAAAAATTGCCTTGTAAATGTATATTGTAATTTCATAGTAAATCTTGACCGTTCATTATAAGGTCGCATCTCTAATGGTAGAAGTTATGTTAGTGTTTTTTTCCCTAGAACACAACCCTCTTTTATGAGGGAAATGTATTGCGGCTATGCATCATTTTTTGAATATTGTATTATGAGAGAGGAGACTATGAGAGAAAGAAGAGGAAGTTACAGCGGGTGTGTTGTAGGTTGTATCCCTTAATTTGCTGGATAAAAATAAAGGAAGGACCTAGTAATTTCTCTAGTGGATGTAGCCCATACTGGGTTAACCACGTATATTTGTGTCTCTATTGTATTGTGTATCTTCTGTGTTTTATTTCCGCATTTGTCTTATTTTATTGCTTCACTATCATGTTTTTCTAACAATGGGTGATCGCCCAAGAAGCCCTATTGTTTTACATGCCTATGGAATTTTATAAAGTTAGATTAATTTATCCCGCATGCATGATGGGAATTGTTCTTCTCTCACTCTCTCTTATATAATTGAGGTGAAGGAGGCCCTTTAAGCATGCAATGGAGTGTGATGTAAATCTTGTTTTGAATGAAGTGTATCCAACATCTCTTTATTTTCAGAGATAATCTACCCCATTCTAATAGTTTGTGTACTACAATGTTTTCTCTCTTATTCATTAATAGAAGTTGGGTATCACTATATTTCTGTGTTCTCTTCTATATTTTTATTTTGTCTCGTTTCGTTCTTAGCATAATCCGAATCAACTATTGAAATATTGTGTCATGATGTTCTTGGATGGTAGGGTCCTTGCTTTTGTGCAATCTGAAGAAATGGGGAGTTGCAAACATGGGCCTAGTCCCAACAGCTCATTCAAATCCTTGAGGGGCCTTCTAGAGAACCATGAAGAGGAGTAGCAAAATCCAATTGTAATGAAATTCCTTCACGAGGTTTTGGGCATCTAGGAAATATTTAATGAATTAATTCAGTATGTAGCGTGCCTAGGACATTTACACACCTATGAGATACCACTCCATGACAATGACGACCTTGAATGGGCATTCCTCCTTTAAAGAATTGCACAATAGTTTACAAGCGATCAATTGGGTAGAAAATTGGACCATTCGAGCATTTATTTCATAAATTACCACCCCAAGTGTTCCCCGGTGTGTACTCTACATGCTACATACCTCGTTCAAGGCAACATCTTTAGTAGTTGGTGATTTTTGGGCTCTTCACCTTGCATGGGTAACCCTGTAACCCTATGAATCATTGTTGCATCAACCGAATATTCCCCCCCCAGCCAAAATATCCCCCATGGAGCCAAGTAAGTAGGAAGAAGACGCAAATAGTCATTAAACCCCATGGCTAAAGTGAGGGAAAATGACCAGGGATAGTATGTTGGCCTGTTGGAGAGGTCTGGCCCAATCCTGTGTTATCACCCATTGCTAGTAGTTCGCACTATGAACCACCTTCGCATAATTAGGAAAATCCAAGGCTAGAAATTGTTTCAGGTTTTGAACGTCATAATCATATTTGTGAACATATTGTACTCTTCTTGTTCGGGATCCTATAAAGTTCATGTTTAGAGGAAATTGTGACTCTGGTACTTGTCTGTCTTGGTCTATCCTTGACTTGTTACGGGCTTGCGACTTGCCTGATGAAGCCATTGAAACTATTCCAGTGGAGTTTATTGTTAGCTATCGTTAGGCTGACTATACCATAGTTTTTCTTAGTTAAGTTCGAATCTTCCACTGTGCTGAAGTTATGAACTCCTTGTAGAAATAAGAATTTTGATGCTTAGCCAGACAGGTATTACCTCAAAGGGAGGAAAGTTTCCAGGTAAGTACGATGGTATAGCTAGGGAGGCATGCCTTAAGTCATTAACAACTCGGAGTGCCATACGATGTTTTTTGACCCCCACCAGAACAATCACACTTGGACCATCTTGGTAGTCCTTTCCAAGTACTCGAGAGAGGGTTTCGTGATGCGTCCCCACCAACATTTTAGATTCTTGATCCCCCTCATCCCTTTGCATGCCCTTTTGTCATTTATGATGTATGGCCATCCTAATTTAATGTCAAATGTGTGTAATCGTCGGACATTTGTGACCTTTACTATCGGTTACCGTCTTAAAAAGAAATCCCCAAGGCACTGTACAACAAATATTTTGCCATTTATAATATAAAAAGATTTGGACTATCATACTTTAATTGTGATAGTGACGTCTCCTTACATGCGCTAGTCTTATTCTCTAAGGGCACCGCGCATGTTTCTTGCGCACCCTTTGCATTAGTTCATTCTTGATTAATTGGCTGCATTGACCCCTAGTGGGTCACAATACTTCCTCACTCATGCCCAACCGATCAACTTTCACTATGGAGGAACTGGACTAGGCTCGGCCAAATATGATAGTAGTTGGAAATGGTAAATATAATTCATATGAAAACACCTTAGGAAAAACAACTTAGACAACTTTGTCAAAATCTCAGAAGTAACTATAAATGGTAAATATACTTCATATGAAAGGATATGTGTCTATATGAAAATTTCAAGATCCTTACTAGAATCAATCAATATAAATTTTTGGGAATTACAATGGATCCAAACCCTGGGCATTGAATACATTCCATTAAAATATTCTAAGTTCCACGAGTGCAGTCACATATTTAAGGATTTACCATGCAATGTAGAGACAACTCAAGGTGAAGTTGAGGATGTTGTAGAGAGGGAGGGTTTTACCAAGGTTTCAAGCAATCGCAAGTCGGGGAAGAAACCTACCAAAACCACCTCATCCAACCAAGGCAAGGATACCAACATCTTCCAAATATTGGCTTCTTCAGGGCAGTATGAGATCCGAACAGGGGAACCCTCAATGACCAATGAAGAGAAGCCTCCCAATATGAACTACCCAAAAGAATATCCCAAATGCAGAAAGATAGAGGCTCAATACCCTAATCCATAGAAAAGTGAAAGGAATACAAAGGACCTAGATATGGAGATAGAGGAGGAAGTACATCAAGACTTAGAGGAGGAAAATACTCAACAATACATGGACCTAGAATCAATGGATATTGACCTACCAAATCTCATTAGCAGTGAATAAAGAGCTTTACCTAACTAACCTTCCTAAGACTCAACTTCAACAAACTCTAGACGAAGATCATGAAGGAAGAAATAAAGCTTCGTTCTTTAGACCAAAACCATGACATAGCGGGTGGATTGGGCATAAGAACTACTCCACTCAAATCACAAAAAAAAAATCGTTGCAAAGGAAAATAAAAGAGGAAGGAAATCATTGAAACAAAAATTAGAAGAGGCATGGGCACTTCTAGTGAACTTAGGACAAGCTAAAGGGATTCCAGAGAAGTAGTTATCCTGCCAACACAAGGTTTAAAATGAAAGAATTTATTTCATGGAATATCAGAGGAATTAACTCTCCAATAAAACATTTTCAGTTGAAAAATAGAATAGGTAAATAACAACCTTTGATCTTAATGCTACAAGATACTAAATGTGATTGTAACACAATGTCGATCATACCCACAAGATGTTGGAGAGGATGTGAAGTCCTAGCCACTAGTGTTGATGGAAGTTGTGGAAGAATCCAACTCCTTGGGGGGAATACTTCAAGCTTTCAATTCAAAATTCCTCACCCTAAGTCCCAAGGAGAATGAGTCCAACATAATAGATAAATTTCGTCATATTTCTCTATGAAGTGTGATTTATAAAGTAATAACTAAAGACCTTTCCAATAGGATAAAACCCATCATGTCTAAAATTAATTCCCAAGAACAAGGTGGATACATCGAGGGAAGAAAAATATTGGATGTAATAATAGTATTCCATGAAGTTATTCATTCCCTGAAGACCATCAAATCCATAAGCATGCCGATCAAAATATACATGTCTAAAGCCCATGATAGACTCACATAGAATTTCCTTGAACAAATGCTAAAAGCCTTTGGGTTTTGTCCCAAACAAATATCCTAGATAGGAAACATGGTCTCTTGTACTTTCTTCTCAGTACTTGTCAATGGTTCCCCATTCATTACCTTCAATCCCTCCCGAGAAATCCGGCAAGGAGACCATCTTTCCCCTTTTTTATACATTGAGATGGAAAAAGACCTAAGTAGAAGTCCCAAACAGGGCATTGCATTAGGTAGGCTGAAGGGGATTAATATTCAACAAGACATTGATCCTCTATCTCACCTTTATTTCAAGGATGAAATTATGCTCATGGTAGCTCCCACATCTCACGAGGCCAAATCCATTAAGAGAATCATGGATACCTTCATGCTACCCTCTAGAGCTAACAAAAAACCAAGGTAAGCCATTCATTTATTTCTTTAACACTCCCATCAACATCCAAAAAAATATATGCAAGATCTTGGGCTTTCAGAGAGGATCCATTCCATCCAAATACCTAGGATCCCCTCTGATGGAGAATGCCTTAAGAAACACATCATGGGAAGATCTCCTATCCAAGTTGGATAGAAAATTGTGTAGTTGGACCTTTAGATCTCTATCCATGATAGGAAAATTTATCCTCATAAAAGCAGTGCTTCATTCTATGCCTCTTTGTCCTTTATTTATCCTCGTAGCATCATCCAAAATCATCAAAACCATTAGAAAAATGCAACATTCCTTTCTCTAGAGATGTTGAAATAAAGAAAGATAAGGGGTCTTGGTGGCCTGGGACTCTGTATGTCTCTGTAAATGGGTATGAGGACTTGGCATCAAAGACCCCCATACCATGGGAAAGGAATTGGAAGATAATGCTTGATGGAAATGTTTTAAATGCAAAAAAGAGATTTTGCGGGGTGATTTGGAGGGCCAAATTTGGAGGGGATATAGAGGAGGAGGCTCTAATTTGGATTGAGGGCTCTTTCCAAGGATATATGATATGGAACAATTCCTAGAAGCACAAACATTTAGTCCAACAACCTTTCTTCTGGGAAATTAATGGAGGAACATATACCCTCTTTTGAGATGACTCTTGCAATAAGATGAGTGCAAACTAGGATCACAAGACTCTTTGCAACAGGAAAAGACCACCCTCCAAGACTTGGGGTGGAACATTGTCCACCAATACTGGGAGGAAAATTTGGAACCCACTCAAGACTCATATCAATCATGGACATCATGAGCTATCTAGATATTTGAATTGAATGAAGAATCACATCGAAACCTAGAAGGCCAATTACAAGCAAGGAGAATTGACTTTATACAAGGCTCATACATCCTCATATGGGGAAACCAAGGGGATGGAAACTTCAATGTAAAGCATGAATATACCTTAGAAGATAAACAAAATTGATTTAACAAAGAAAGTATATGGAAACAAATATGGAACCATGAGATCTAACTGAATATCTCAACCTTTCTCTGGCTCCTAGCAAGGAAAAAAACCATAACTTGGGACAAACTCCTAAAATGTGGCTTTGAGGATCCATCCTTTTTCCATATGTGAAGAAATGATGGGGAAACAACAAAAAACCTTTTTAATGCCTGCTCAGAAGGACTTATGTAACACCCTGTTTCCCCTAGTCTGTAAAAAATAACTATATTGGCCAAAAACCATGGCAAACTCAAAGATGTAAATGTTTGATTTGACAGACATTTGTATAAAAGGTCAATGAATGAAAATTATATCATGGATATGTGTCGCATGATTGTTGGGAGGGGGATGTGCTGAAAGAGACCACGATAGATGATGAGAGGTGGTGGAAGGGGCCGGGAATGGCTGCGTTAACTTCCATCGAACTGAAACCGTACTGGTTTGTACATGCTCGGAAACCAAAGCTCACTCTCAGACCCTTGAATGAATTACCTGCCCGGATGGTAGGTGGGGAGGCTCCTCAAGAGTAAATGAGGGAATGGGGGTGAACCGCCCATCCGTAGAAGCTCTCAGACCTAACCATCGGACAGGGAAATTCATGCCACACGCAACCTCGCAGGAAAAAGGCAAGGAAAGAAGTGTGGAAGAGGGGGAGGGAAACGGGGAGGGGAGCACGTGCGACAGGAATCACAGAAGGAGAACCAAAAGAACTCTAGAAAATACAGTGAGTCATGAGCAGAGGAGAAGGGGAGTAATCTTCGTCCTCGACTTCCGACGAGCGGGAAGTAGGAGATTGAGTCTCAAAGCATTGTGGTCTAGTTCGGGGGTGGCTAGTGGTAAATCCGATTGGAATCACTAAGCCTACGGTTGGGTGGAAACAAGCACCCCTCTTAGCAGTTGTGTCACACCTAATGTTTTTCTGATAAGTGTTTATATCTCATGTCTTGAATTGATTATAATGGACACATGCTCATGTTTATACACTCATAAATGATTTCTATATATCAGTGTTTGCCTGGTGTTTTGACCAGAAATAATGGATGCATACTCATACATATATGACCATAATCAGTTTATGTAGAGAATGAATAAGTTCAGATTATGAGCCGTTCCCTTGAGATTTTTCCCATGTATTTGACTCACGCTATGCCCTAGTTTGATTTTCCGAAGGCACCTCCTCCCAGGAAGTTCCCTCACCCTCCAGAGCCGGAGTGAGTTCCTTTAAAGGACTACCGTTTTAGAAACCATACGAGCTTACTTCACCCCTGTCACGGAGTTCATAGCTCGTTAATTTAAGAAGGCCTTTTAGTCAGGTCACCCAGGCTGGGGATATTTACCCAAGAACCCGTTGAAGGATTTTGTAGTCTAAGTCTGGAAGCCTTGTACCCGAGAGAATGGTTACCTCAGGTTTCGACGTTTTGGAGTTTCGGCTCCTGGGAACTCAAGTGAGAGACCTCCTGTCTTCACATATCATGAAATTCTGATTTGTGAAACCCCGAAATGAGCTGAGCATAGTGGATAGGCTTCGGAGTTTCGGCTCCTAGGAACTCAAGTGCGAGACCTCCTGTCTTAGCATATTGCGAAATGCCGATTTTCGAAACCCCGAAATGAGTTGAGAAGAGTGGATAGGCTTCGAAGTTTTGGCTCCTGGGAACTCAAGTGCGAGACCTCATGTCTTCGCATATCGCGAAATCCTAATTTGCAAAACCCCGAAATGAGTTGAGCAAAGTGGATATGTTTCGGAGTTTCAGCTTCTGGGAACTCAAGTGCGAGACCTCTTGTCTTCGCATATCAGGAAACCCCAACTTGCGAAACCCTGAAATGAGCTTAGTAGATATATGGGTTTCGGTGTTTTGGTACCCGGGGAACCGAAGGCTATGAACCCCTCGTCTTCTGGTATGCGAAACCCTGAAAAGTAGAGTGCCAGGATATAATCCGAGCCATTGATCAATTTGACGATCGGTTAGACCCTTATTTTTGGGTTTCGACACTTTGAAAGATAGAGAATAGGGGAACTCTTGCATTGCGATTCCCTGAATCGCGAAAGCTGAAAGCACCTTTCTGGTAAGGCCAGTGGTCATAGCCAATGATCACATGTGAAAGGATAAGGGAAGGTAGGGTTTGCACCAGGCCCCATAGAAACTTGGGGATTCTGTTCCCCGATAAAGAAGGAAGAAAAGAGGAAAAAGGGCGAAAAATATTAGTTACTGTAGTGGGTGTGTGACAAATTGGTATCAGAGAATGGTTACAACACTTGGCCTACTTGGGCTCATGAACGGATTGTGTAAGGACTCCATTCGAAGTACTCTTAACAGGAGTAACCCTCTATCTTAACCCCCTTAATCACAAGTCGAAGTTAAGAATGAAAACTCCTATTGTGTGTGTGCATGTGAAAAATATGAATTATGTACTGGTTATGAATGAATATAAATATTGACTAACAACAAGCATTTTTCTTTTACACACGAGCGATGTTGGTCACTATAATTGCTTATTTAATTAAACAATCAAGTGCTACATAAATTGTCAACCCAGGGAAGTTTGTTTATTTCAAAGGTAATCACACACTATATATGCTCAATCTCAAAAGCAACCTAGAGTTGTAGTAAAAATATATTATTCACACCTTGCCTTGAACAAACTRAAGTTCTAACTTGAATTACAGGAAAGAAACCTACCTATTGCAGAGTTCAAAGTTTAAAGAAATGATTATCCAAAGAATCCTGGATTACATTAAGGAATAACAACCTAGGAAAGAAATCCTTCAAACCACTGCAAAAGGAAAGACCAACTATCTTGTAACAGAGAACAGGACCCTATTCCCCAAGCAAGAATCTTCAACACCTGTTTCCGATCATCACACTTTCATGAACTCATTGCTAACTAAAATGATTAACACACACTGAAGACTAACTATCTCCTAACAGAGAACATGACCCTATTCCCCAAGTAGGAATCTTCAACACCTGTTTCTAATTATCACACTTTCATGAACTCATTGCTAACTAAAATGATTGACACACACTAAAGACTAGCTATCTCCTAACAGAGAACAGGACCCTATTCCCCAACCAGGAATCTTCAGCACCTGTACCTGATTATCACGCTTTGATAAATTCACTAAACATGATTGCTAACTAAAATGATTATCGGTTACCCAAGCATGAATTATATGAAAATAATGTAACAACCAGTAAAACAGAGTTCCAGTGAGACAGAGTTCATTAAAGTAGTGTTTTAGCAAAACAAAATTCAGTAAAGTAGTGTTTCAGCATAACAAAATTTAATCAAGGCATGAACATAAATAACACTAACACACTACAAAACTAATGGGTGAATCTTGTGAAGAAGGTGGGCCCTCCCTTCTCACAAGATTCTCCTGAAATGAAAGGAACTAGAGAGAAATGCTTAGAACAATCTTTTATTCATCTGTCAACTGTGTTACATTACAATCTGAAGTAAAACACGTCCCTCTGTGTAAATCCTTTCTTAGTTAAGAAGAAGGTTCTCTCTAATGGTGATTTCCTCTTATTTAAAGAGGAGAATCCCCTTGATACAATTTTGATCATCAAATTACATGTGTGCATCTGAATCCTATTCTTAGTCAGATCAAATCTTTACTGGAATAGGATATCCTGGTCTCCCATAACAGAATGCTATTACAATAGTTGAAAAGGTGCTGAGTGAGGTGTTGCTATTGCGGCTGGAGTAACAACTTCTATATTTATCTTCTTTACTGCTGTATCTTGTTTCAGCATCGCAAATCGTGGGTTGTTTCAGCAACGGGATTTGCATTCTGACTGTTTCAGCAACGTGGTCTCACGCAGCAGCGGTGGTTAATTCTGGGTCAAGGTGCGGCTGTTGTGGTCAGTGTAACAGCTTTGTGTTGTTGTTTCGGCATTATAGACCACGGAGAGTGTAACAACTTTTGTGTGGGTTGTTGTTTCAACATCGTAAACCACGGAGAGTGTAACATCTTCTTCTGTGTGAGTTGTTGTTTCAGCATCGTAAACCATAGAGAGTGTAACAACTTCTTCTGTGTGAGTTGTTGTTTCAGCATCGTAGACCACGAAGAGTGTAGCAGCTTCTTCTGTGTGAGTTGTTGTTTCAGCATCGTAGACCACAGACTGTTTCAGCCACAGAGTTTGCGTGCTTTAACTGTTTCAGCAACAGGCCTCAATGCTAATCTGCAGTTCAAACTGTTTCAACACTTATATATTTCTGATCAACGGTTAAGTACAAGAGTAATGTAAAATTATATGCAAAACAGAGTAAACATATAGTAAAGAGAAGAGACGTTGTATACCTTTGGAGAGATAGGGTAAGGTGATAATATAAGTTTAAATGTGAGTGGAAAAAGGGTGTAATGGTAGCAAAAGGTGTGAGCAAAAAGGTACATTGTAGAGTCCTAACATCCCCCCCAACTTAAAATGTTGCATGTCCTCAGGCAACTTCAATCTGAGTCAGAATCTGGATATCAACTTTGAGCGTGCAAGTTACTTAAGCAGTAGTTGTGGAAGGTGTTGTCTGTTGGAGCTCTGAATCCTTGAACGCATTGTAGCCTTTGCCAAGCTGTTGTTTCTGCCTTCGTGGGAAACTTATAATCAACTTGATATTTCTCTGCTGGCATCCACAGGATAGGAAAATGAAATTGATAACCTATCCAGCTTTCAACACATTGCTGAACACACTTGATGTAGCTAGGTACCTTGGAGATTGCTATCTCAAGATTAGTGGGGCTGAAGGGATTATGTTCCTGTCTTTTCTCAGTAGATTGTTGCCAAAACATGTTATTTGCTTGTAGGGCAACAATCTCTGTGGATTTCATGAATCGTTGACAATCCTGAAGCACTGTTGTCTGTAGTTGCTGAATGTGTTGAGTCATCCCTGGTTTCTTCAAAAACTGATAATACTCTGTAACAAAGGTGGCAACATTTTGTGGTTCTGGCCATATCCAGAGAAGGCGGTTATCCTCATTGTGCTTGGTAGTTAGGAAGTCATCCTGCCATATAATCTGATTGTTAAGGAAGGAGGTGAGTGCCCTAATCTGGATGTCACCGACAAGAGGGTTAAGGTTAAGCTGTCGGTTCTCAGGGATGGCCTCATTATGAAAATATACCTCACAGAGGAGGTGTTGATCCATAGTAGAGGCTTCTGCAAAGGTTTTAACAAAATTTGTTGAATTTAACATTGCATGAGGTCTGCTTTCTTTGATTGATTTGATCTGAAATCATGTAAGTCGTTCCATGAGGAACATAGAGTAATTACAGGATGGTTTCCTTGCAGCCAATAGCTTTTGTGCCAAGTCAAATATCAGGAGCAATCTGCCTTTTAGCTCTTTATTCTGTTTCTTATAGGCATGAGATTCTTGGCGTGTTTTCTCTAAAGCTTCCTAGTTTGAATAGATATGGTTTATCCAGATTTGTCTGTGTTGCTGTAGGCTTTTGGCCTATGTAACAACAGACTCTTTTTTCCATTTGTCTATTATTGCCTGCTCATCCCATGGCCGAGTTTGTGTTTCAACGTTGCAAGTAGTAGGCTGAGGTAGGGTCTGAGTGGCTTGTTCCACAAAGGTGTGGGTAATGGTCTGGCTAGGAGGGGCAGATTCATCAATAGGCAATGTTTGTACAACTTTATTAACAAAAATAGGGGCTTCAAATTTGACAATTGTTGTAGGCCAGGGTTCAGTTTTAATTTTGGAGGGTCCTGCTAGTTCTTGTGTAACAACATGGCGTTCTTCTTTGACTGCAAAAGTCGTAGGTGCAGGGGAAGCTCCTGGCATTGGAATTTGAATTACTTTGTAGCCTGCTTGATAGTAGATGTCCCCACATTGACTGCACATATATTCTCTACACAGATTCTCTATTGTAGTTCCCTCTGACATGGTTGCTATGCGAGCTAGGGTGTACAATTTAAGTTCCTTCTCATAGGCTTCCTTTGCCATGGCTAGCTCTTTCTTGTAGGCTTCCAGTTCAGACCTAAGGAACTCATTTTCTTGTAGGACAGAGGCCATTGTTGGTTCTGGTTGAGGGGTGACTGATTCTTGTGTAGTAGTCACAGTCGCACTAGCTGGTTCTTTTGGAGCAGCTACAGGATCAGCAACTGATTTTTTTTTTCCAGCTTTTTGATGTAAAGAAAGTAATGTTGCAGCACCCCGAGCCTCTGATTCCTGTGTCTCAATAACAATATCAACAACTGGTTCTTGTGTTTCAGCTGTAGCTGGTTCTTGTGTGACAACTATAGCTGGTTCTTGTGTTTCAGCTACTGAATGAGTAGCTAGTTCTTGTGTTTCAGCTACTGAATGAGTAGCTGGTTCTTGTGTTTCAGCTACTAAATTAGAAACGAATGATGTCGCAACATACTGGGCCTCTGGTTCTTGTGTTTCAGTGCCCATGGGTGGAATAGGTAAAGATTCCGGAATTTGGGAGGTTGAAGGTGTACGGGGTTGTAACCGGATGGGTTGGAGGTTTAGGGCAGTGGCAATAGTGGCTTCTCTTGTTGAGGCCCTTGTTCGTTTTCTCTGTAAAAAGGGAAAAAAGAAAGGAATTTGCTTTCGTTTGCGTGGGGGCTCTTCCTCAATGATGGGATAGGGAGAATTGTCTGGTTCATAATCATCGCTAAGGATATGAACGACAGGAGTGGATGATTCTGGTAAAATTTGGGGTGGGCTTGGTATGGTAGGGGGGTTAATTAGATTGATTGGGTCTGTGGGCGGACTATTAGGTACTTTCGGAGGGTCTGGAGGGTTTTGTGGTTGTTGTTCCTGAAGATTTTCAGGAATTTCAACAGCTTCTTAGGGGTCTATGGGTGGGTTGTTTAGTGGAGGGTTTTGTTGGGCAAAACCATTTTGGATAAGAAGTTGAGCGAGGCGATGATGGGTGAAGGAAAGGGCGGGATTTTTAGCCTTTTTACAGTAGTGCGACATATTTTTAAGACATCCGAGCAGATAATAAGGGATGTTTATCAATCTAGCATGCCATAAATGAGACAATAGGACAAAATCATACTGGTAGACTACCTGGTATTGGCCATCGCAGGTGAGGTAGTGTTTGACAAATTTTGCAACTTTCGGCCATGGAGGCGGCAACGAGCTCAGTCGGACACCCCGACCTTTAGGTTCAATTTGTTCCCCTGGCAAGAAGAAATCCTGCTGGGCATTAAGAATGATATGCTTGCGACTGAACCAACGGATGCCATTGGTAGGGAGATCCGAAACCTGCGCTATATCCTCCTCTGTAACTGGGATCCGAACCCCTTGAACAATGGAATGATCTTCCTGAAGATTTTGAGTGAATTGAAGAACCTGTTGTTGATCAAATCCCTGGAGCGTCTGAAAATAACCCAACCATCCTGCCTGCAGAAAAATTTGATAAACATCTGGATATAGTTCTAACAGGGCTGTTGTGGCGGGTTCGTGTCGTATAACAGGGCCTCCCATAGCTAACCGCTCAGTAAAATTCATCGAAAAAGAGTCGAGTAGCTGCTTCTGTTCAGAGTGAGTTTTTCGGGTGAAGGCATGCAAATGGTAGTGAAACAAACGAAAGGATGGTGAAGAAAAAGAATGACGGTGCTGGATTCGTGTGAAATGATGGTATAGGATTTCGATATTCCCCCCGCCTTTAAGTACGGCTGACATAATGATTTTACATGAGTGGTAATTATGAGTTGGGATCTTCTCATTAACTATAGTTCAATTGTGTTTACATATAAAATTTACATACCTCATCTTTACCTTTTGATTCGTACTTCAAACAAAATATAGTGCTTATCCATAATACTTCTGCAGTAGCTGTGGCAGAGACCTTTGATTTGTTAGAGGAATTGTATCAAGGATTTGTTTACTGGAAGGACAAAATGTAGTCTGAGAGTGCAAAAGCTTATTGACAGAGAAAGCTGAAAAGTTGGTGTTTCAACAATAGGGAAAGAATAGAGGAATGTTTGCTGAAGAGTGATGTTGCAGAATACTGCTAAGGCAGTGGTGTTTCAGCAGTGTGGAAACAGAGAGAAATTGTTGGACAGTGGTGTTTCAGCGATGAGGAAAATGTAGAAAATTGCTGAATAGTGGTGTTTTAGCAGTGGGGAAAATGTGGGAAATTGCGGAACAGTGGTGTTTCAGCAATGGGGAAAATGTGGAAAATTGCTGAACAGTGGTGTTTCAGCAATGGGGGAAAATGTGGAAAATTGTTGAACAGTGGTGTTTCAGCAATGGGGAAGATGTGGAAAATTGTTGAA
>ML801119.1:62604-84827 GCA_009831015.1 Picea engelmannii | reverse complement strand
TATAAATGTTTGGCGATATTTTTGTAAAAATATTCAAATTTCTAAGGATTTTATATAGTTTTTATAAAATTTTGGCGATTTTTAAGGTAAAATAATTTTATCCTATAGAATTTGGGCGAATCATTTTTAAAATAGCGAATATCGTTTTTTGAAAAACCATGGAAAATTAGCCCATGAGCGAAATTTAGCCCCTAAAATCATCCATGGAAAATACATTACTTGGGCCATGTCATATCTGAAGAAGGAGTAGTAGTAGACCCCGACAAGATCAGGGCTATCATGGAATGGTCTACCCCAAAGGACGTTTCAGATATCAGGTCCTTTATGGGCTTAGCAGGATACTATAGGAGATTTATAAAAGGATTCTCTAGGATTGGTTGTCCATTCACTGCTCTCCATAATAAGGAAGCTAAATTCACATGGACGCAAGAATGTAAAGAAAGATTTCAATCCCTAAAACATCTACTGACCCACGCACCCGTGTTGAAGATCGCTGATCCCGAAGCTGACTTCCTCATGTGCATAGATGCCTGCAAGGAAGGGCTTGGAGGAGTCCTTATGCAAGGTGGAAGTGTTGTCTGCTATGAATCCCAAAAATTGAATGAGCACGAAGTCAACTATGTGACCCATGATCTAGAGCAGGCCGCCATAGTGCACGCCTTAAAAATGTGGAGGCATTACCTTCTGGGAAGGAAATTCGTACTTATGATAGATCACTGTGGATTACGATATCTGTTTGACCAACCAAAGCTCAATGCCAGACAAGCTAGGTGGATAGCCCTCCTTAGAGAGTTTGATTTTGAAATCAAACATATCAAAGGAAAAGAAAATAAGGTGGCCGATTCCCTTAGCCGAAGTATGAAAACAATTCACCTGGCAGCGGTGAGCACCTGCGAGACAGATGTCAAGGAAAGAGTCACGAATGCACAATAAACAGACATATTCTTCCAGACCGTGACCTCGTATCTGGAGGAAGAAACCACAGGGATAAAGTGTGAAGGTACCAGATGATAGATGGACGTCTACTAACTTACAGAAACATATTGTATATTCCAGATTGTGATGACTTGAAGAGGTTCATAATGGATGAACTACATAAAAGACCCTATACTGGTCATCCAGGATACCAGAAGATGATCACGGCCACCAGGAAACAATTCTATTGGTCGGGATTGAAGAAAGACATAGTTGAATACTTAGCCAAATGCATAGAGTGCCAACAAGTTAAGGCAGAACATCGACACCCAACAAGATTATTACAACCTCTACAAATCCCGAAATGGAAATGGGAAACCATCTCCATGGATTTCATCACCCAATTACCAACCTCGACCAAACAAAATGACACCATCATAGTAGTGGTGGATAAATTGAGCAAGTCCACTCATTTTATCCCCATCAAGTCGACTTGCAAGGTGATAGACATCACCCACATACTCATGAGGGAGATATTCGGACTACATGTTATGCCTAAAGAGATCGTGTCTGACAGAGACACAAAATTTACTTCCAACTTTTGGAAATCCATGATGGGGGGTCTAAAGACCAAATTGTTGTTTAGCACAACCTATCATCCTCAAACCGATGGAAAGAGGGAGAGAGTGAACCAAATATTAGAAGACATGCTAAGGATGCATGTAATGCATCAACCCAAAAAGTGGGAAGACTACCGGCCACTGGTGGAATTCACCTACAACAATGGCTACCAAGAATCTCTGAAGATGAGTCCTTTCAAAGTCCTCTATGGTAGGTTGTGCAACACTCCAGTTAGTTAGAGTAACCTCATAAACAAAGTTACTATTGGACCCTACATGCTGAAGGAAATGGAACAACAAGTGACTCAGATAAAACAAAATTTAAAGGTCGCTCAGAACCGATAGAAAAGTTATGTTGACCGAAAGAGAACTCCAAGAGAGTTCAGGGTGAGAGACCACATATATCTCAGAGTTAGACCTATGAAGAGTTCCCTGAAGATGGGAGCTTGTGCCAAGTTGGCACCTCGGTATTGTGGACCCTTTGAATTTCTAGATAGAGTGGGACCTGTAGCCTATAGGCTAGCACTTCCTCCCACAGTAAAAGCACATAATGTTTTCCATGTTTCATTATTGAAGAAATATGTACATGATTCTAATCATATAATTGACTGGTCTGTGATACAGGTGGAACCAGAGGGAGAATTCCTACCAGAACCTCAATGCATATTGGACAGAAAGGAAACCCCGCTCAGGAACCGAACCATTGCACAGGTCAAGGTGCAGTGGAAACATTTTGGCCCAAATGAGGCTACATGGGAAATGGAAGATGCCATGAAACATGCATATCCGATTTTGTTTACTTCTGTACATACATGTCATGTTGATATATAGAACATCAGGGACGATGTTTCTTTAATGGGGAAGGATTTGTAACACCCTGTTTCCCCTAGTCTATAAAAAATAACTATATTGGCCAAAAACTATGGCAAACTCAAAGATGTAAATGTTTGATTTGACAAACCTTTGTATAAAAGGTTGATGAATGAAAATTATATCATGAATATGTGTCGCATGATTGCTGGGAGGGGGATGTACTGAAAGAGACCACGATGGCTGATGAGAGGTGGTGGAAGGGCTCGGGAATGCTTGCGTTAACTTCCATCGAACTGAAACCGTACTGGTTTGTACATGCTCGAAAACCAAAGCTCACTCTTAGACCCCTGAATGAATTACCCACCCAGATGGTAGGTGGGGAGGCTCCTCAAGAGTAAATGAGGGGATGGGGGAAAACCCCCCATCCGTAGAAGCTCTCAGACCTGACCATCGGACAGGGAAATTCATGCCACATGCAACCTCGTAGGAAAAATGCAAGGAAAAAAGTGTGGAAGAGGGGGAGGGAAACGGGGAAGGGAGCGTGCGCGACAGGAATCGCGGAAGGAGAACCATAAGAACTCCGGAAAATACAATGAGTCATGAGCAGAGGAGAAGGGGAGTAACCTTCGTCCTCGACTTCCGACGAGCAGGAAGTAGGAGACTGAGTCTCAAAGCATCGTGGTCCAACTCGGGGGTGGCTAGTGGTAAATCTGATTGGAATCACTGAGCCTACGGTTGGGTGGAAACGAGCACCCCTCTCAGTAGTTGTGTCACACCTGGTGTTTTTATGATAAGTGTTTATATCTCGTGTCTTGAATTGATTATAATGGATGCATGCTCATGTTTATACACTCATAAATGATTTCTATATATCAGTGTTTGCCAGGTGTTTTGACTAGAAATGATGGATGCATACTCATACACATATGACCATAATCGGTTTATGTAGAGAATGAATAAGTTTATATTATGAGTCGTTCCCTTGAGATTTGTCCCATGTATTTGACTCACGTTACGCCTTGGTTTGATTTCCCGAAGGCACCTCCTCCCGGGAAGTTCCCTCACCCTCCAGAGCCAAAGTGAGTTCTTTTAAATGACTACTGTTTTAGAAACCATACGAGCTTACCTCACCCCTGTCACAGAGTTCATAGCTCGGTAATTTAATAAGGCCTTTTAGTCAGGTCACCCAGCCTGGGTATATTTACCCAAGAACCCGTTGAAGGATTTTGTAGTCTAATTATAGAATCCTTGTACCCGAGAGAATGGTTCCCTCAGGTTTTGGCGTTTCGGCTCCTGGGAACTCAAGTGCGAGACGTCTTGTCTTCACATATCGTGAAATCCTGATTTGCGAAACCCTGAAATGAGCTGAGTAGAGTGGATAGGCTTCGGAGTTTCAGCTCTTGGGAACTCAAGTGCGAGACCTCCTATCTTCGCATATTGAAAAATTCAGATTTGCGAAACTCTGAAATGAGCTAAGCAGAGTGGATAGGCTTCGGAGTTTCGGCTCTTGCGAACTCAAGTGTGAGACCTCCTGTCTTCGCATATCGTGAAACCCCGAAATGAGATTAGTAGATATATGGGTTTCGGTGTTTCGGTACCCAGGGAACCGAAGGATATGAACCCCTCGTCTTCTGGTATGTGAAACCCCGAAAGGTAGAGTGCTGGGATATAATCCGAGCCATTGATCAATTCGACGATCGGTTAGACCCTTCTTTTTGGGTTTCGACACTTCGAAAGACAGAGAACAGGGGAATTCTTGCATCGTGATTCCCCGAATCGTGAAAGCTGAAAGCGCCTTTCTAGTAAGGCCAGTGGTCATAGCCAATGATCACATGGGGAAAGATAAGGGAAGGTAGGGTCTGCACCAAGCCCCATAGAAACTCGGGGATTCTGTTCCCCGATAAAGAGGGAAGAAAAGAGGAAAAAGGGCGAAAAGTCTTAGTTACCGTAGTGGGTGTGTGACAACTTATGTGGGAAAAGTGAGTCAGGTTATTTAGACAATCCGACAAACAAAGGAATGACATTGTCCAAATGCTAGAAAATTGGATCGTCTCAACTTTTGAAAATCCAATTCTCAATAAAGCTTGGATCCTCTTCCCGGGATTTCTACTTTGGGAAATATGGAAAGAATGCAAGGTAAAAATATTCAAACACCAAAAGCATGGAAAAAACAACATATGGAAAACCTTTCAGTCAAACATTTGAGAATTGATCAAGACCATCACGTAGTTTGAAGAAGCCAAGCATCCCCAACGAACGAAAGGAAAATATTTTTAGCATGGGGTCTTGATTAGTGCATGTCATACTCCACTCAATATAACCCCAAGCCTAAGGTTCTACCACCAAAACAAACACTTAATTAAGCTAATCTTTGATGGGGAATCTAAGGGAAACCATGGGCCATTAGGAGTGGGAGGACTATTAATAGATTCTTTGGGAATCATTCTCAGTATCTATCCCTACTACATTAGACAAAATATCAATAATGGTATTGAATTGGCTATCATGGTGAAATTTCTACAACTAGCGACCCAATTTGGATACAAAATCATTCTTGAAGGATATACCTTGATCCCCATCCGAGCTCTAACTAGGATTTTTCATGTCTCTAAGCGTATAAAATATCAAACAATTGGCATCTGTCAGCTAGGCTGGAGCAAGTATAGAAGTTCACTCAGGCCATCTCTTCCATTACCCCATCCCACATTCGTCGAGAAGCTAATGGAATAACAGATATGTTGGCCAATAGATGGGTTTCATAATCCATGAATAAGTTTATTTGAATAAAAATAATGGCTAAAATGACAAAATATGCTCTAAAGTTAAGATCCCTAAGGATTAGCTCAAGCTCTCATGAGTCATGTTAGCACTGTGATTTTTGAAGTTAGAGTTAGTCCTAGATGAGTCATAGTTCGTGGGTCAAAGCGTGTAAGGTCAGTGACTGAATAAAGAATGGTTTGAAATCAACAAGTAGCGGGTTTGGCCCTTAGAGTCGGGAAATGGCGTAATGATTAGTCATGTGCGATTTGTAAAGGTCCCTTTACCTAAATATCGAGTCATGTCAGAAAGGGGGAATTTACGTGCCAAAAATCAAGGTAAGTGGTTGGGATAAAGGTAGGGTTGAAAGATATGATGAACATCATCACGTCATCATGAAGTCAGAAAGGTGAAAAATCACAACACTCCTATTATTTTTACTTTACCTCTCCTATCATTTATACTTTGCACACTTAAAAGTGTACCCCTCGCACGAGTTTGCTGCACAAATCTTCAACCTGCTTTCAAACTTCTCGTCGCCATGGATTTATCGTCCTCTTCCATTATTTCACTCCTTATCTGTTCAAGTATAAATACTGGTCACCCTGCATGCCCCTCCTTTACTTGTAGAATTTGTGTGTTGTCCATAGTTTTATCTGCAAGCTCTAGAGCCCTTCGCCATGTAAAAGTTGATTTCCATTGGTCTTATTGTAAGTCTCTTGATTTGATTCCACCGTGTCTCCTCCATTTTTTTGAGTCATTGATTAAAGTCTTTGGAGGTCGCTGAAGATTAGTTTTTTGGACGAACTATTTCTTCTCACAGTTAGCCTTTTCCTGTTGAATTTCCTCCTGGCGTGCCAACCTTCTCACTGCGGTGAAATTTCCTATCTCGCGACAAGTCTCCCAACACTTTGATACCGCACCTAGTTCTTCCACTGCACTGGAATTTTCCGTCACAATTCCCTACCGTGACAAGTCTCTTGTTGTTGTTTTCCACTGCGCCGAGTTTCCCCACTTCACCAGAATTTTCCATCACGCCTTATTACTGCTCCATGAACTCCTGTGGCTGATTTTTGTTTGACGTGCAAAGATTTTTTTACAGCCTTTCTGGCAGTCACTACGAAGTCCGTCATTCTTATTTTCTGCACAGAGAGGGTGTTACAGTTCATTATTGTGCACGTGAGATAAATATATATTATCATCATGGCAGCGTCCCAAAGCATAAGAAAGAAGGCGAGAAGTGGCAAGGTCATGAGGTCTGAGCCTCAGGACCTAGAGTTAATAAACAAAGAACCGACAATCAGGGCGTCTTTTGAACAAGACAAATATATGCGCTTCTATGAAAAGATCAAAGAGTATAATGTGAATTTGGCTGAGAAGTTCGCCCTCAATTTTATTGGGGTCAACGTGACCATTGTGGAATCACCTTTTGAGTGAGAGAGGAAAATTTTTCAGTTGTGACGGAGATCCTTCCGCACTGAGAAAAATGGTTTAAAGGCATGCCTTTAGACATTTTGTGCTATAAAGATGTCCTCAAGACCGAATGTCTAAATGGGAAAATTGGAGCCGACATTCCAAGACAGTACCTCCCGGAGTCTTTCCAAAAATTTCTAAAGGTAATCATAAGATATTTCACCTGTGAAGGAAGGTTTGACAGGGTGTACCCATATCACATCAGGTTGTTGATGCACTTCACAGGGAAAAACCCTTTGAATTTACCTTTCTTCTTGTATCGAAGCTTGGGAATGATGGCTGACAATGTCCAGGCTAAAGCTGACCAACCGAGGAACAATTTATCCCATTTGTCATTAATCAAGTTGTTAGTGGTCGAAGAATTGAGACATTTGAACAAGGACTGGGATTCATTTTCGATTTTGGTTGACATCCCCAGAGACCCCAAAGGAGACATTCCTCTATCTGCGAGGGAAACAACATTCCATAGCGTAGGAGAAATAAAGGAAGATGTCACGGGAAAAGGAAGGGGAAAGGAAATAGAAGACTCATTGTCCCGTCAACCAACATCTTGGAAAAGGGGAAGGCCAATGATGACTAATAAAATTGAGGAGATCCAAGCTCTCAGTAAACCGCATATCAAGTCTGCTGCTAAGAGATTTCCCATGTGCATTGTTCAACTATAGCCTGTTGAAGGTGCAACAAGGGAATTGATGAAATGTGGAGGAAGTCAGGTGATGAAAACGTGAATGTTCATGAGTTGTCACAACAACTGAAGCAAGCGCAACACTCTATTGCCGAAATTTATCAAGAAAACAAAGAGTTAAGAAGAGAACTTGCATAAAGTACTATTGAAATGCCAACATCACGGAGTTGAGAAGGGAATGTAAATTAGATCAAAATACAACTCAGAGAGGCACAACATGTAATTATCTAGTTGCGGGAGGAACAAAGGGTGTAAGAAGAAAGAATCATAGAGAATTTCAAGGAGTGAAAACCATCCATAGATAATGTTTGCGTAGCTCTCGCTAGTGCTTAATCAAAATTCAAAGGAAACATGGTTTTGTGGAGACAGGTGAAAATTATGAGAAAACATAACTAGTCTTTAAGAAAAACACTCAGAGTTTTAAGGTTGTACGTGAGGCCGAAAGCATGAGTAAGACAACCCCATTTTGTATTTTTTGGATCGTGGCATGGAATCTTTCTCTGCACATATCCTATTTTCTTATGTTAAAAAGAAGTCTGATGCAACATCTGCGTAGTGAACATTCGTCGCGCAGACGTTGTAAACTTACCTACTGAGGAGGGCAGGTATAAATGAAACACATGCTAGTTTTGGAAGAGATGCATGGTCCCCCAACTGTTGTTGCCACCTGGAGTTGCATGAGCGATCACAAACAGACGTCTGCTATACCGACTTGCCACATGCATGCTACAGCTAGTGATCACACAAAAAAAACCAGAGCTCGTTACACAAAGGTGACAGAGTTTCCAATAGTACACTCGATTACTCGAGCACCCCTTGAAAGAAAACGTCGATTTATCACAACCTGATGACCTAATCTTACTCATGACCAAATGAGTGAGACAAATGTGTCGGTTATGTTATGATTGGGTGCAATCAAGTTTCTATTTTTAGTAAACTCTATTGAAATTTTTGTCCATGGGGAAAGTAACCGAATCTGAGATTCTAGGGGAAAGTAGTTCGAGGCATAGCAACCCAAGAGGGCATTAGTTTTCTATATATT
Source organism: Picea engelmannii (assembly GCA_009831015.1). NCBI lineage: Eukaryota > Viridiplantae > Streptophyta > Pinopsida > Pinales > Pinaceae > Picea > Picea engelmannii. The sequence continues at coordinate 76,522 of ML801119.1, read as the reverse complement.
ATATATTTTCGATGTAAGTCGAATTGGTAAAGTAGTGTAGACAGAGGAATCTTGAATGTGATCTTTTAATCTGATGGAAATATAGTGCAGAGGTCCTGAAGCTTTGATGAAAAGATTCTAATGGTGGTGGTTTGACGTATTGTGATCCTATCTTTGTATGTACTTCATGTTTCTTGCAAATTCACATATGTTTCACTTGTTTAAATTGGAAATATTTAAGGGGTTTAAAATTCATCGCGTGACGCTTTAGACTCAACCATTTAAACTCTATGTTTTTCTTCTAAGTAAGTTAGAACTCATCTTTTATGGTGCTCTGATTTGCTTTATTTTCTCCTTTCTTCTGCCATACACAACGGCATTGAAACTCAAGGACCATTTCCTATTTATCCTTTATCCTCTCAAAGATTCCCTTACCAGTCATTGATTTCTATCGTTTTCACAGGGTTGACTCCATATCCCAAAGTACTATATTTCCTTTCTAGTGAAACCAAAAAACCCTTTCTCAAACATATAAATCTAGTCGTCAATCCAAAGTTATTATCTATCAGAGACTAGTTCTCAGAGAGAGCCCTCTCTAGATTGGAAAGGCTAGTTTCCAGTCTTAAAGTTGGTTTCTAGGTTACCTTGGTAGGTCATTGCTCTTCGTCCAAACAATTTACCAAGTGCTAACAGGCCATATGTGAGATCTCTCCTCCAAGTTGGGGAGGTCATGTGTTCAACTCTCTTGATTACCTCGAGGTAATGTGCTTGGAACTTAGACATTGATTGTTTACCGCATTTACCATCTATAGATCATGGGGAAGTACTCGAGCAAATTTTTGTGAGGTTTTCTTTGGAAAAAAAATTCTCTAATGCTAAGGGGATTATCTAAGTGAAGGCATGTCCTGTTAGACTTTTAAAGGATAGAATTCAAACCAATGTGTCATCCAACTTAATTAAAGTCAATTCAAGTTCAAACTTGACTTATTTCCTACCATGAGGATAATGATATAAGTGACCATGTTAAGCCCTAAATAGTGGCTCATTGCCACTTAATTAAGACATATTATATTAGTAATGTTATTTTATTTATGTCAGCTTTAGGCCATTAGTTGTAATTATACCTCCTAGTCTCCTATGTATACCAAGAAGACATTTTCATTTTGAATCATCTTGTAATTGAACATTTATGTGGGCATAAGGAGGTTTCCCCCTCGAAGAGGCTTCTTATCTGAATTTATCTCTTTTTCAAGGCGTTGAGTACTTATTTTGAGGTTTTTCTATGCTATATTGATATTTGGTTCCTAACATATGGTATCAGAACTCAAGGTCTTGGGGTTTCACTGCTACATCTGAGACACCTTGGAAATTGTGATATAACTTTTTTTATAAAACGTTTCAGAAGGAACGACTTGGAGGATATTTAGTATATAGATCAAGGTACGTTGGGTTAACATTTCATCTCCCGAGGCCTTATAATTTCAGAGATACAACCTGTGCAAGATAGGGTTCTAGAATCATCCTGAAATGAGTCATTGCAGAATTTCCGCTATAAAAACTTTGTTGTAACGTTTCAGACCTTGAATTCTGGAGGATATTCACAGAAATTAGTAAGGTATCGGTGGTAAAATATTCATCTTCTAGGTCATATTACATTTGTATATACACCCTGTGGAATATAGGGTATCTGACTAGTCCTATTGACTAGTCTCAAGCAGGGGTTCTAGGTAAAACGATAATAACTTATTCTTGGAGTATCCAAATTCAATGAGACTAGTTTCATTGGATAGTGGACAGTCTGTAGTATATTAGGTATGAGTTTTAGAATTTTATATCAATTATTTTGTGCAGGGAACGTTATACAAGGGAGATCTTTTGGAAAGGCTAAAAATCAACAAGTTGTGGGGAAGTTACCGTAAATTCCACTTGGCACATCCAATTGTGATCAGACCTGTGGAATTACAGAGAAGAAATATCAGAGAACTACAAAAAAGAAATTTTCATACCCAGAAGGACCGAAACTTTCGAGTTACAATAGAAGAAAGATTGTCTAGCAGAACCACCTCAAAATCAAGGGTCAAAAGTGATACTTGGCCAACTTGCCACTCAAAAAGGGAACTTCTACACCAAATAAGCCTCTAGATATTTCTACTTGGACTCTTGATGAAGGTGAAAAAATGCGTAGGGACATAGATGATTTACAAAAGAAGACAGTAACAAAAGATGAACTACAAGAGATGGAAGCTAAGTTGGAGGCAATAAATACTAAGATGGATGGTTTAAAAGAGGAGATCGTGGAAGGATTGAAAATTTTCGTAATAGAGAGGACACCTGAAAGTGAAAATGTATCCCATGAAATTCATGGTGAGGGCACAAGGTGATTCAAGAATGGAGAAAATCCAACTTTGGGTTGAAGACCAACCACCTTCCTAAAATTGATATGAGGAAGTTTGATGGAAAGGACCCAATCACATGGATACTTCAGATGGAACAATTCTTTGATCTATATAATGTGCCACATACACAAAAGGTATGAATTGCTTCTTTATATTTAGAACCCAATAAATTTGTATGGTATAGATGGGTTTGTTCTCGCAAATCACTCGTCACTTGGACAATTTTCACGAAAGAAATGATAGCACACTATGAGGATACAAGGAGCAATACCTTCTTTAGCCAATTGATAAATCTCAAGCAAAAGGGTTCAGTTATAGAACACATTGAGAACTTCCAAAGATTGATTATAAAGGTAATAGATATTCCAGATGAACACTTGATTGATGTATTCATAGGAACTTTAAGAGATAACATTCAACATGAAGTTCTCCTTTGGGAACCCAAATCATTGGAGAATGCATTTAGGGTGGCAAGAAATGTTGAAAGTAAAAATATGGCTATGGCTACTAGAAGGACCAATTCTAACATCTATAGAGAGAGTAATGCTCCTTCTTCTAAAACACCTTAACCTACAAGGTTGACACCTCAACAATTGGAGGAAAGAAAAGCAAAAGGTTTATGCTTTAATTGTGACAGTAAGTATAGTAAGGGACATAAGTGTGGTGAGAAGAAATTATTCTACATAGATTGTGAAGAGGAAGAAGAAGAAGAAGAACAAGAACCATCTCCAGATGAAAACATAGAATCAATTTCATCTAAAGAATTGACTCCCACGATATCGTGTAATGCATTGGTTGGAATTAGCACTCCTCAAACCCTCAAGATTGAAGGATATATCAAAAATAAAAAGGTAATAGTCCTAATTGATTATGGCAGTACTCATAATTTTATTCACTATAAATTAGCCAAAGATCTCAATTGCTTTGTATATCCATCACCAGAGTTTCAAGTTGTTAGTGACATTATTTGTCTTGGGGCTCAAATACACCCTGGTCTGCAGGTTACGTAGGAAGCACCCTAGCGCAAAGTGGGAGAATCTCTTTTCCGATCACAAGTCAAGCGAGCGGGCGAAGTGTTGGTTGTCAGCCGCCGAGATTCAACTGCAAAGCGAATCGACAGTCAACGGGATTTCGGGGTTTCCGATTTGTCTGGGATTTATCACGAAGCGTAGCGCCAATAGTTCAAGGCAAATATGGGTCATCCGATCCAGTTGAGACAGGTGGCAGTCAGTCTGCATTTCGGGGATCGACGTCTCGGGAGACAAGGAGCCTCCCATTCTTTACAGCTGAAATCGCCGATCAGCGAAACATCGAAAGCACCTTTGGAGCAGAGCCCATGGTCCTAGCACCAGGTCACATCAAGCGAGCCTGTGAATGGGGCTAGCCCCCTTTATAATAACGAATATTATCTGGGTCATTTATCTAAAGGATGCGCGGCATACATCCGTGTCACGTCGGCATTCGGGAGTTTGAGGGGTAAGCGCTCCTTGTCATTTCACCTCTCGAAACATCGAATCCTGAAACGCCGAAAGCGCCCAAAATTAGGCTCATGGTTTTGGCACCTGGTCACAAAGGAGTAGACCTAAAGGAGGGGTGCTAATGTTTATCATTTGACGAGACGGGCCCCAAAGCGCCGAGAGTGATCTCAGCTGTTCATCCTGGATGAACACGTGGTGCGCGATTGGGTCCTCCCGGCTTCTCATCCATCATGATTTTGAAGCGCAAGAAGCAACTCTTTCATATCCCCGATGCGTGAAGTGACGAGAGGGTTCAGGACCTGGGGCTTGCAGTAGCGTCGGGTGAATTTAGGACCGTCAGATTTGAAGGACGCGTGGCGCCAGATTAAGCCGTCTCGACGTTTCGCTCATCGCGATTTCAAGAAGCATGGATCAGCCCCTTCATATCCACGAATGCCGAAAAGACCTTTGGGAGTAAGAACAGGGTTGTAGCCCGTGGTCACTTGGGAGACAAAGAGAGCTTTGCAAGAGGGGCCAAAGGCACCGAGTTCAGTTACAGAGGAGATCATCGCGACCTCCAGGCGCCATCGGATCCGATCTCAATCCTGTGTCTCGCTTGGAGTAAATGAAGGCATGAATGGGTGGTTGAAACCTCCCTTCATTCATTAAGTGTGAGATATGAAGGGTCCGGCAAGCTGTTTGCTCGAAGGGGTCCTGTGTACCATTTTTTCCAAAGAAGCCATGTTGAAGTCTTTGAAGAGACAGAGAAGTCTGCACACGCCAGCTCGGCACTTAATGGCTCAGCTACCCTCCTTACATGAGCCATGCGAAGTTAAGGTGGCGCATGAAGAAGGATTTCAGTACGAATTTGACTGAAAAGACACCGAGCCTTGGGTGATTGGGCACGCCTCTGTTAGGCGATTTTTCCTGAGTATATAGGCTCAGTTTTTTTATTTTGTAAGTATCGATGGTAGTGCGAGGCTCCCGATTGTAATGTTTTAACATATGCTCTAGTTTTCTGGTTATGCATTTGTATGTAAGATTTCTGGTTTTATGAAAGACAGTTTCCCTATTTCATCTAGTTTTCATCTCATACTGAGGGAGTTCATGATTGACCGATTCACATGAATTATTGTAGTTGCGTTATGATAAAGGTTTTATTGTGACACTATTGTATTCCCTGGTTTTCTGCGTTTGAATGTAAGATGATCTCGCGTTTAAATGAATTCTCCTACAGTCTGCTAGAAACCTGATGTTGACAACAGACCTTTGCATCTCTCTGATATAAGTCTTCCCCCCTACTCACCCTTACTACAAATCACTGTCTGAAGTATGTCCAAGACCTCACCTACCCATGCATGTCGGGCCTAGTTTCAGATTCGAAACAATATCATCCGAGTTTACTTCCATTCGATTACCTCTTCCATACACAAACCGTGACATAAACTGATGGGCGTTGGGCTCTGCTCTTGCAAGCAATCCAGGAGTGACTTCCGTCACCAACATTTTTGGCACCGTTGCCGGGGACGAAGTTGAAAATTTTCCCTGAGATTGAACGACATTGAACCTATGATTCTGAAGGTGCATCGGGTATCAGAGCCTTTGAAGATTGCTACTGTGCACCTGGCGACTCCATTGTGACGACTCCGCTGGGGAGAACCTACTCTATTAATTGTGGCTTTCAGAGGCAGACACACGCGGTCTCATCCACAACTGCCTCTAGCTACACATGAAACTGATCCAGAGGTGGTTCTCAGAAAAGGAAAGGCCTCCGAAGAAGAAGCTCCCACCGCCGAACCAGGTAATCCGCCATCTCCTTCTGTAGGAACTCCATTCTCTCCTCCTCGGTTTCTTATTAGACCTCCTTCAGGGGTTTCTCGTTTCCTAAATTTTGGGAGTGTTCCTACTGAGTTTTCCCCTCCCGGTCTAGGACTAGAGGGAGAAATCCTTATCACTCCCCTCTCCTCTGAGGCTGTACCTTGGTGTAGGCCCAACACTGCAGAAAATTTCCCCACTCCTATCTTTACTGCTCCGCCGCTTGTTACCGTTACTACTCCTGTGCAAAGAGGAGCACCTGCTGACTTGAGCTCACTAGCCTTCTCCTTAAATCCCCTCTTGTTTCCCACTCCACTTCGGGACTCATTCCCAGTAGCCCCTTCGCGAACTCCTTCTCCTCCGAGTTCTCCTCCACCTAATATCCCTATGGCAGGAGAAAATCCCCCTATGAACAGAATGGAGGCCATTATAGCCGCTAGGTATGCTCCCCTCGTGCTACCGCAGCCTCTCAATGCCCTCCCAACAGATGGTTACCTCAAGCAGCTACCCAAGTTTACAGGTGAGGGGGACATAACTGTAGAAGAACACCTAGAATCCTTTTACTGTTTCACAGATGATAATGTCATCATGGATGCAAATGTATGGATGAGGATTTTTGTCCATAGCCTTCAAGGTGAGGCTAGAAAATGGTTCAAAGCCCTACTTCCTGGATCTATTGATGGGATTGAAGCTTTAGATAATGCCTTTTTGAGACAGTAGGGAGATAAAAAAGACTTCATGTATTACATGATAGAGTTTGGGTCTTTGCAGAGAAAAGAAGGAGAGTCTGTCTCCGACTTCTCCAAGAGATTCAATAAAATGTACAATAAAATCCCTGCTGAGATCAAACCCTCAGAAGCCTCTGCAAAGATCACTTATGCCAGTTCTTTTGATCCTGATTTCTGCCTCCTGCTCAGGGAAAGAAGAGCCACTACTCTGGCCCATATGCAAGATGCAGCCGTGGAGGTAGAATCTAATATATTGGCTGTTGACCGACTCAGGAACACTGCTGGTAGAAACATATCTAGGAAGAGGCCTGAAGCTTCCTCATCCAGCTCCTCTCCCCTGCCCCTTCAGACATATGAGACAACTAGAATACTAAAGTCACTTTCTGCTAGAATGGATAGGTGGGAGTTAGAAGGGAAGCCCATGTACAGAAATCCCCAGAATGCTGATGGTAGAGGTTTTAGGAGACCTGATAACAATGGGCCGCGGGCCTTCCTAAGGGAACAAAGGGAAAAAGACAGAGAAGATCAAAGGATTCAAACCCCTCTCCAAAATAACCTGGTTACTCATGAGGGAGGGGAGGAGATAGACGAGTTCGACCCAGAAATTCATTGTGTTGAAGAAGCTCCTCCTTTTCCTCATTTGACTCAGTCTGCATATGAGAAATCCCTGATGAATGTTCAAATGCATGAGTTAGGTAAGGGAGAAAGGGCCGGTCATGCCTCTAACAGATACAACCTCAGGTCAAGAAAGAAAGAGGGAGACTTTGACAGCCAAGATCATCCCCTCATAACAGAAAGGTCTACTAAAGCTGCAGCAATCACTACTAAAGAAAAGAAAACTCAGAGTGCTTCACCAACAGCCAAGGAACCTGTCACTGAGGTAAGGGAAGCTCCTAAGCCTATTCCTTCCTTCAATTTTGAGCATAAAATTCAGAAGATTAGAATCCCTGTACCCCTATCGGAACTAGTTAAAAACGAAGATTTCAAAAGGTCCCTCTCCAAGATACTACAATCTGAACTCCCCCAGCCTTCCACTGACTCAATAAATCTTCAGGATGAAAAGCCAGCAGTTGTCCTAGGGCCCATGGTAGAAGATAGAGATGATTCATCCCCTCTCTTCTACACATCCCTGAATATACATGATAAAGTGCTGCATAACTGCCTCATGGATTCAGGGGCTTCCCATAACCTTATGCCCAAAATAGTTATGGAAGAATTGGTATTGGAGGTGACAAAAACTTATCATGATTTGTACTCTTTCGGTTCGAGAAGAGTGCAGTGTCTAGGAGTCATCAAAGATCTGGCGGTTTCTTTGTTTTAGCTGCCCATGAAGAGTGTGGTCATGGATATTTTGGTAGCTGACGTTCCCCCCAGATTTGGCATGTTGTTGTCTAGATCTTGGATTAAAAAGCTTGGGGGAACATTGCAGATGAATCTCACGTATGCCACCATTCCAGTCTTTGGAGGGGAACAAAGGAGGTTATATAGAGAAGCTCAGTTGGCCTACATTGTTAGTGATGAAGCAAATCCCACCAATCACCCCATCTTTGCACTTGACACCGACCTGGGGTCTAGTTTATTGCAGCTCACTGATGCTCTCGAAGACCCTTTCCAAGTCAGAAAGTAACCCAGTCTTGATTATCCGATTCCCCCTCCAACCCCTTCCATGTGGAAGATGTTTTTCGATGGAGCTTCTTCTAGCGAAGGTGCTGGTGTTGGGGTAGTTTTCATATCACCTTGTCAAGAGGCCATAACCCTGTCATACAAGCTGGAATTCGAAACCACCAACAATGTGGCTGAGTATGAAGCTCTTGTTCTGGGTATGAGGGCCGCAAAGGAAATGGGTATTAAAGAAATAACAATATTTGGAGACGCTGAGTTAATTATCCAACAAGTCAGAAAGGCTTATCGTGCTAATAATCCCTATCTCATGAATTACAGAAATGAAGTATGGACCTGATTGATAGTTTCTTCTTGGCCTTTAACATTTCTTTTATTCCGAGAGGGGAGAATACTTTAGCCGATTCTTTAGCTGTCTCAGCTAGTTTGCTCAAAGTTCCTTTGCCGCCGATGGTCAAATATGATGTTGAAATGTGATATAGGCCCCCTGTACCAGACAATGTCAAGAATTGGAAGGTATTCGAAGACAATTTGGAGATTGAAAAATTTCTCCAATCTGTTGATGAATTTTCTACATTGCACATTGATCAGGATCCCGACCCGGAAGGTAACCCTTACCCTGAGGTGTTTTTAAATAAAATTGCTAATCACCAAATTATTCAGCTGCCCAGCAATCACATTCCAAGAGGACTGGTCCCCTTGGAAAGACTGTTCAATGGGAATGATGTGGCCGAAAAGGGTAAGGTTTCAAATGAAGACGATGATACAACCGAATGCAACATTGGCACACAGGAGGAGCCCAGGTTTGTCAAATTATCAAGCAGTTTGACCAGAGAACAAAAGGCCGAATATACTGAGTTGCTAAAAGAGTTTGCTGATGTGTTTGCATGGACATATGAAGACCTCAAGACTTATGACACATCTGTCATTGAGCACAAGATCCCACTAAAGGAAGAGGCTAAACCGTTCAGACAGAAGCTGATACAGATAAATCCCATGTTTCTACCTGTCATGGAGAAAGAAGTGAAGAAATTGTTACATGCCCAAATTATTGTCCCCTTGAGATATTCCGAATGGGTGGCCAATTTGGTCCCAGTAAGGAAGAAAAGTGGAGAAATCAGACTTTGTGTTGATTTCAGGAACCTGAACAGGAGCTCAAGGAAAGACAATTATCCCCTGCCCAATATGGAACACATATTGCAAAGGGTAATGGGTGCCTCTAGGATATCCATGATTGATGGTTTTTCTGGTTATAATCAGATATCAGTCATGCCCGAGGACAGAGAAAAAACAACCTTCACCACTCTTTGGGGTACATTCATGTATGCCAAAATGCCTTTTGGATTGATGAATGCGGGAGCAATGTTCCAACGAGCTATGGATATAGCCTTCATCGGGGAGAAGGACCAGTTTGTGGTAATCTATCTAGATGACATCACGGTCTTCTCTAGGTCAGATAAGGAGCACCGCTGCCACTTGAGGAAAGTTTTCCTGAAGTGACGGAGGTTTGGCCTATCCCTAAACCCCAAGAAATCTTTGTTTGCTATGAAGGAGGGGAAATTATTAGGCCATATAGTATCAACAGAGGGAGTGAGAATTGATCCTAGCAGGGTAGAGGCAATTCAAACCCTGTCACTTCCTAGATCCAAGAAGGAAGTTCAGGCCTTTCTGGGAAAGATCAATTTCTTGAGGAGATTCGTCTCAAATTTTGCTGAGTTGGTGAAACATATCATAGACATGCTCAGGAAAGGAAATGAAGTAAAATGGACTGCTGAACCCAGGGAATCTTTTATCCAAATAAAAAGGGCATTGACTGAGGCACCTGTGCTAATCAGTCCTGACTATTCCAAAGAGTTCCTAATTTTCTCTTTTGCTTCTTTTGATACAGTAGCGGCGGTCTTGTTGCAGAAAAATAAGGATGGGCGAGAGAAACCCATTGCCTTCTTCGGCAGGGAATTAAGAGATGCAGAGATCAGGTATGAAATCATGGAGAAACAGGCCTATGCCTTAGTGAAAGCTCTCAAAGCTTTCAGAGTCTATGTCCTGCACTCAAGGGTAACCACATACGTTCCTTCGACTTCTGTGAAGGACATCCTTATACAGCCTGATATAGATGGGAGAAGAGGCAGATGGATCACTAGAATCCTGGAATTTGACTTGGAGATAAAGCCCACCAAGTTGGTTAAGGGGCAAGGTTTAGCCAAGCTACTGGCTGAATCCAATTACGAAGCCTTGGGCGTTAGTTTCATCAATACCTGCTCACGAATTCAACAAGTTGAGTTGCCCAGTCAACACTCTCAGGAAGGCGTATTGCTGGCAGAGTGTGCCTGGTATCGTGACATTTTGTACTTTCTACGGGAGTTGAAGCCCCCAGATGGAATGTGTAAAAGTAAGGCAAGAGCTTTGAAGCTCAAGGCAGTCAGATATTGCCTCATTGGGCAAGTTTTATACTGGAGAGACCCTCTAGGAGTGCTGCTGAGATGTCTGAACCCACCAGAAGCCCAAAAAGTTATGTTTGATTTCCATAGAGGCCTTTGTGGGGGGCATCATTTCTGGAAGACCATAGCTCACAAAATCCTTAGGGATGGGTATTACTGGCCCACTTTATTTGTTGATGTCAGCAGAGAAATCAGGGCCTGCATCAAATGCCAAAAGTTCTCAGGGAAACAACAGTTTGGGCCACTACCACTGAAACCTATGATAGCTTCAACACCTTTTCAACAGTGGGGGCTAGACTTTATCGGGGAAATTCATCCTCCCTCAAGTGGCTAGCACAGATGGATCCTGACTGCAACAGATTATTTCACCAAGTGGATAGAATTTTTCCCCACCAGAAGTACATCCCACAAAGTAATTATCAGCTTCCTGGAGGATATCATAGCCAAATTTGGCTGTCCCAGCAGGATCGTAACTGATAATGTTGCTTCTTTCAAATTTGAGCCTCTCATTAAGTTCTGTGAGCAGTTCCAAATCTTTCTAATTCACTCCACCCCCTACTATCCCCAGGGAAATAGTTTAGCTGAATCCTCCAACAAGGGCTTGATAAGGATCATCAAAAGACTATTGGAGGACAACAAAAGGGCCTGGGAGTCGAAGTTGAAATTTTCTTTATGGGTTGATCGAATGACAACGAAGAAATCCCTGGGCACCTCACCTTTTCAACTAGTTTACAGAGCAGAGGCGATTTTTCCCACTCAGCTTGCCTTACCTGTGGTGAAGCTCTTTCAAGATTATGAGGGAGAGCCAAATCATATGATCAGAAGGATTCATCAGATAGTAGAAGTACAACAGATCAGGGAATAGGTGAGGGACACCGCTCATAGTCATCAGCAAAGGGTCAAACAGGCTTTTGATAGGAAGGTCAGGAAGAAGGAGTTCGAGATCGGGGATTTGGTACTTAAGTGGGATGCACCTAGACAGGCTAAGGGAAAACATAGCAAGTTTGATGCCCTCTGGATTGGCCCCTTCAGAATCTCTGAGGTCTTCTCAAACAACATGTACCAGTTGCACGATCTGGAGGGCGAAGAGGTTTTCAACAGCCCAGTAAATGGGCATTTTCTAAAGAAATGTTTTGTTTGAGCCTTAGACGTCTCCTTTGTTTGTAAATATTATCCTTTAGTTCTTTATTCATTTTCTGTTTGTATATTTTTGGCTTAGTAAAAGACTCCATAGCCCAATAGCAAGGCACTAAAACTGCAGAATGAGTTCTTAGAGCATCACAGGGACGACTCTATCCCCCATGGAGCCTAATGTTAGCGACATTATTTGTCTTGGCACTCAAATACACCTAGGTCTGCAGGTTACGCGGGAAGCACCCCAGCGCAAAGCGGGAGAATCTCTTTTTCGATCACAAGTCAAGCGAGCGAGCGAAGTGTTGGTTGTCAGCCGCCGAGATTCAACTGCAAAGTGAATCGACGGTCATCGGGATTTTGGGGCTGTCGATTTGTCCAGGATTTAGCACGAAGCGTAGCGCCAATAGTTCAAGGCAAATCTGGGTCGTCTGATCTAGTTGAGACAGGTGGCAGTCAGTTTGCATTTCGGGGATCGACGTCCCGGGAGACAAGGAACCTCCCATTCTTTACAGCTGAAATCCCCGATCAGCGAAACACCAAAACCACCTTTGGAGCCAAGCCCACGGTCCTAGCACCAGGTCAAATGAATCGCGCATGTGAATGGGGCTATCCCCCTTTATAATAACGAATGTTATCTGGGTCGTTCATCTGAAGGATGCGCGGCATACATCCGTGTCACGTCGGCATTCGAGAGTTCAAGGTGTAAGCGCTCCTCGTCACTTCACCTCTCGAAAGCTCGAATCCCGAAACGCCGAAAGCGCCCAGAATTAGTCTCATGGTTTTGGCACCTGGTCACAAAGGAGTAGACCTAAAGGAGGGGCGCTAATGTTTATCATTCGATGAGAGGGGCCCCAAAGCGCCGAGAGTGATCTCAGTCGTTCATCCTGGATGAACGCGTGGTGCGCGATTGGGTCCTCCGAGCTTCTCGCCCATCGCAATTTCAAAGCGCAAGAAGCAACTCCTTCATATCCACGATGCACGAAGTGACGAGAGCGTTCAGGACCTGGGGCCTACAGCAGCGTTGGGTGAATTTAGGACCGTCAGATTTGAAGGACACGTGGCGCCAGATTAAGCCGTATCAGCGTTATTCTCATCGCGATTTCAAGAATCATGGATCAGCCCCTTCATATCCGCGAACACCGAAAACACCTTTGGGAGTAAGCACAGGGTCGTAATCCGTGGTCGCTTGGGAGACAAAGAGAGCTATGCAAGAGGGGACAAAGGCACCGAGTTCAGTTACAGAGGAGATCATCGCGACCTCCAGGTGCCATCGGATCTGATCTCAATCCTGTGTCTCGCTTGGAGTAAATGAAGGCATGAACGGGTGGTTGAAACCTCCCTTCATTCATTAAGTGTGAGATATGAAGGGTCTGGCAAGCGGTCTGCTCGAAGGGGTCCTGTGTACCATTTTTTCCAAAGAAGCCATGCTGAAGTCTTCGAAGAGACAGAGAAGTCTGCACACGCCAGCTCGGCACTTAATGGCTCAGCTACCCTCCTTACAGGAGCCATGCGCAGTTAAGGTGGCGCGTGAAGAAGGATTTTAGTACGAATTTGACTGAAAAGACACTGAGCCCTGGGTGATTGGGCACGCCTCTGTTAGGCGATTTTTCCTAAGTATATAGGCTCAGTTTTTGTATTTTGTAAGTATTGATGGTAGAGCGAGGCTCCCGATTGTAATGTTTTAACAGACGCTCTAGTTTTCTGGTTATGCATCTGTATGTAAGATTTCTGGTTTTATGAAAGACAGTTTCCCTGTTTCATCTAGTTTTCATCTCATACTGAGGGAGTTCATGATTGACTGATTCACATGAATTATTGCAGTTGCGTTATGATAAAGGTTTTATTGTGACACTATTGTATTCCCTGGTTTTCTGCGTTTGAATGTAAGATGATCTTGCGTTTAAATGCATTCTCCTACAGTATGCTAGAAACTTGATGTTGACAACAGAACTTTGCATCTCTCTGATATAAGTCTTCCCCCCTACTCACCCTTGTTGGTTGTGGAGCCTGATTATCTTCCTGATGCAGAGGTTCTTTGCTTTCAGCCGTGTCTATACCCCATGAAGTATTTACACCCCAGAAGTATGTACACTCTTCTACGCTGGGGAGTGCAGAGGGGGGGTTCATTATAAGGTCGCAGATCTAACGGTAGAGATTATGTTAGGGTTTTTTGCCCTAGAAGGCAACCCTCTTTTATGAGGGAAATGCATTGCGGCTATTGATTGATGGTGAATATTGTATTCTGAGCGAGGAGACTATGAGAGAAAGAAGAGGAAGTTACAGCGGGTTTTGCTGTAGGTTGCATCCCTTCATTTGCTGGATAATAATAAAGGAAGGACCTGGCAATTTCT
>ML801119.1:0-55732 GCA_009831015.1 Picea engelmannii | reverse complement strand
CGAGATAGTGAACAAATGTTTGGAAGGCTACCTTCGTTGCTTTGTCTCTGATAAACAAACACAATGGTTCAAATGGTTACCCTTGGCAGAATGGTGGTATAACACTTCCTTTCATACTGCAACAAAAATGACACCATTTATGGGACTCTATGGATACCACCCTCCTTCCATCACTTCTTTTCTAAAAGAAAAATCTAAGGTTCAAGCAGTGGAAGATCACATCGAGCATCAACAACAAGTTCTCCAAATATTAAAGGACAACCTGACCATGGCACAAAATTGTATGAAACAACAAGAAGATCAACATTGTAGTGAAAGAAGTTTTGAAGTAGGGGATTGGGTTTCTTAAGACTACAACCATACAAACAGATGTCCCTCAAGCAAGTCAAGAAGGATAATAAATTATCACCAAAGTACTATGGCCCTTATAAGGTGTTGCAAAAGATTGGTACTATGGCATACAAATTGGAGTTTCCTGCATCTTCACGAGTACACCCAGTTTTCCATGTTTCATGCTTAAAGAAGGTTATAGGTGACAAGATCCCAGTTCAAACTATATTTCTAGAACTTGACGAGGAAGGAAAAATCATATTGGAGCCTGAATCCATCACTAACACAAGAATTTTCCAGTTGAGGAATAGATCCATTTGAGAGTATCTCAGTAAATGGAGGAAACTACCGGCTAAAGATTCCACTTGGGAAGATGAGTCTTTTACACATATCCAGAGTTACTCAAGTGTTGTGGACAACACTTGTCTCAAGGGGAGGGGCATGTTAAGCCCTAAATAGTGGTTCATTACCCCTTAATTGGGGCATATTATATTAGTAATGTTATTTTATTTATGTTGGCTTTAGGCCATTAGTTGTAATTATACTTCCTAGTCTCCTATATATACCAAGGAGACATTTTCATTTTGAATCATCTTGTAATTGAACATTTATGTAGGCATAAGGAGGTTTCCCCCTCGAAGAGGCTTATTATATTAATTTCTCTCTTTTTCAAGGCACTGAGTACTTATTCTAAGGTTTTTCTATGCTATATTGATATTTGGTTCCTAACAGACCTTCCCTTATAGGGATATTAATTGGTAGAGAATAAAACTTAATTATATTTCTTAGTACATAATTCTAAGCCCAATCAACCATCATCTACCTCTAGGAAAATAGTGTGAAGAATTATTGTTCACCTTGAAGGTAAGACATTACTCCCCATTCCATGTTTAGACAACTTTATGCATTTTTCTTTCTCTATGATAGTGTCTTGGGTGGATGTCCCAAGAGGCAATTAATTCAATGTCTTATACTTGTAATAACTAGCCAACAAGTTTTGTTTCTCTTATGTATATCCCAAGACTAGGATTGTAGAGCATTGGCACTCTGTAAATTTGTTCGGCTGATAAAAAAACCGACAGAGGTAACTGTTTCAACCAACTTTAGGTTGGATTTTGACCCTTCCAACCAGAGAGGGCTCTCTTGGGCATATAGCCATTTAAAATACTCAAAATATTTGGCAATGCACGCACATAGGTCAGATTTTGCCATAGTGTAAAATTTAAAAGTGGTAGGACAAAACATAAGAGCTGGGCCATTGGGCAATGGGGTCAATTATTGAAAACGTATGAAGAGTTGTAAGTTATGTATTCCAGAGGGAACATAGGCAAATTAGCTATGATGTTCAGCCAAATAAGTAATATGAGATGGTAGAGGAAAAGAAATAAAAGGATATTATCAGTAAGAGGCGTCTAATAGAGGGAGAATCTCTTCGTATAACATCAGAAGAAGAGACATAAAGGATGGCTACTGAAAACAAAGCACCTCTTAAGGGTGAATTCTAAACCAGAAACCAATAAACACACGAAAAGTATAATCAATATGAGAAAGAGCACCAACAAGGTGAGTTATTTCTTTTTCTTAAAGATTATCGCTAGCAGAAAAACACATTCATGAATATGAAATACAAGAGAACATATTGAACATCAACATCATGATGAATCTCGGCTATCTAGAAAACCTTATCTGCTTATATTAAAATCCATAAGAAATTACAAAGTTCTTCTGCTATAAGGACATGCCCTTCTCCGGTAAGTCCAACCATTCACTTATCTTTTTAACAATATATATAGATAAATTACATACGAGATCCAAAATGGATCATCTTCTCTAAGATTCCAAAAATAGATATCGGTCACAGAGGGAGTAACATACAAAACCTGAACTCCTACTTTCTAGGGAATGTTACAAACATAAAACTGAAATAGTTGAGATTTTTACCCTGAATGCCACTGCATCATCACAAGATTACCTAAAATATACTTAATTTAGCTTGCAGTTTATTTTAGGTTTGAAATCTCTTCCTTTAAGGTGTCAAGCCAACCAGGTTAGTTTTCTTTAGTACCTTCAACCATTCCAGCTTTAGTCTCCTTCTTTCATCGCTTGTTTCTTTTACTCTTGCCAGCTTGCATGTAGCATTTGTCTGCATATCCATTAATGATCAAATCCTTCATAATAGGATTCAATTTGATTTCATCACCTAATCCTGGTTCATCTGCAGATTTTGTGTGAAATTTTGTTGCTAGTATTTGCACATCATGCCTTTCTTTCTTCTTAATTGATAATTTTGTCATACTATTCAAATTTCCCGGTTTGTTGAAATCTATTGGATCTTTCTCCTCCATTTCCTCTGGTTTTCCTGGAAACAGGAGCCTATTTCTCTCAACTATAAAAGAATTATACGAATGGTTCTATTTACAGTTATCCTGCTCTTGAATAAAGCGTCAATTACCCAAGATAGAGTAATTTCACCTATGTTTTGAGTAATAATCGCCATCGAGTGATAATCATGGGCTACTGACGAAGGTACTTACAGGGATAGTGGCTTATCACATTCGACCATCGATTTCCAATGATGAGTGTTTAAATAAGTTATTTGGTGGTGCTTACTTGGCATCTCATGGACAAATGTTGCCCAAAAAAGTGTTTCGAGATGATTTGACTAGCCGTCAATTTTCCTTTCCACATGTGACCCTTGGATTTAACATGTTTAATGACATTTGACACGTGATTTTGGGGATTCATTGATGGGTTTTGAGTTCACCCTCTTTTCCGCCCGAAATGCATCCGGTGGCGCCACATGATCTCGAGATGAAACCATGGTATTCTTATCGACCCACTTTCAACAAATTAACATCCATGCTAGTTCTCGGATCGATATGATCCATGACCGTTGATCTGTGGTGCCCATTATCTGTGACCCGTCGGTTCCCATCAACCTCACACTTCCACTAGACTTATCCCTGTCTGCTAGATGTGGCCCCGTCCTCCAGTTTATCTCACCTTTAGACCGATTTAGCCTCTTGCTAAGTCCCGAGACTTGGATCCATATAAAAATTGTTATAGTGATAACATGGGCTCCAACTGGGGATGATATCCTCTCTGCAAGGTAGCAAAGAATAGTAGACCATGTCCCTTATCCATTGGATCTTATCTCATTATAGGTGTGTGTTATACCTTGACCTGTCACCAATGTCCGTTGAAAACCGAAGTCTGCACACCACTCTCACTTGGAGGCTAAACGCTGGATATACTGATAGCATATAACTGAACACTTTATTTAGAGACCTAAACTTGAAAATTATTGATCTACAAGCTTATTCAAACCTACCTACCCTAACTGCTGAAATGAACTTCCAATCAAGTGAAATCATAATGCCAATGCATCCATGCCAAAATTTTATCCATTGTTTGTTTACTTTGCACATGCTTGATCCAAAGCATGTCTACTGATAATCCATTCGAGATGTTATATATGAATTCAAATATCAGAATTTCAAAAATATTCGGACTGTTTACTATTTCTAAGAAAACTGCAAATGGATCTTCCAACACATGCATAAAACAACAATCTTGTTTCACTTCTTCCACTGCTTTCTTTCTTTCATGTGATTTACCCTGTTAATTGCCACCAAGAGGCTGAAAAATCTGTTGAGACTGCTGGGAATAACAATCTTCTAAATCAGAAGACAATGTTGGTTGAAATGAAACCCCTGGTAGAAAGTAATCCATATCTAACATTGACGTTGATTGGCCATCATCTTCATCGCTAATCTTACAACCCATCACAAGTTGTAAATTCTGATTGTTAAAACTCTCCATATAACATGCCACAGGGTCATGAAAAATATGAGAACATATTTATTTTCGATGAACCACAACATAAGGACATGCCATCTTCACAAGTGTTGGTTCTATTTTCTCTTCTTCTTGAGTCTTAGAACCATAATCTTCAAAGGAATAAAGTAAAACAACTACTTCTTTATGATCTTTCTGCATTTTTGATTGAATCATGACATATACTGTTTTATTGTCTCCGTGAAACTCTATGCCATTTGTTTGTTCATTTCTGAAAGTCTCCATAGATGAGGTCTCAGAGTCTTCATACACATCCAAGCTACTTAGAATTTGAACAACTACATCATTCACTAGGGGAGAAAGACAACTTTGAAACACTTTGTTTTGCTAGAAACCTAGTTGAATATCTTCATCAATTTTAGAAGAAGGCAAATGACTTTGAACAACAACGCTTTTACCATCTTTCTTTGTCTGCTCATGATTGGCTCTTAACAATTCAAAGGAAGAAAAACATAATGGAATATATCTTTCATTTGCAAGTCTATTGCTTTCTTCAGATTCAACATCACGCCTGGAGGGTTTTTGATCTGAAACATTATTAACATTTTGCTTGAGCAATTTGAAAGAAGCAAAACATAATGGCAAGGTTCTTACACCTGATTCAAAAATTTCTTCATTTTATTCATTTATTTCATATGCACATTTTTCAATTTCTTTGGATTGTTGAGCACACTCATTTTCAGATTCATCTTTAACCAATGGCTGCAATTTTGAACTGACAAGACCTTCTATATAACAAGTAAGAGAGTCATCAAACACATGAGAATATTGCTACAATTTCTTGTCAATTTGTTTCATGAATCAATGTGATTTGGCATCAGCACACATTCCTTTGCTTCAATGATGATCTTAGAATTTTCTTTAAACAATTTAAATGAAGAAAAGCATAAAGGTAAAGAATTTCCTCCAGTTGTTTCAGTACTTTCTTCTTTGTAACAGTGATATACATGCTGATTTCTCTCACTACACTGTTGAAAAGGAATATTTTCTGATAAAGAACATGCAACTGGTTGTTCCAGGAAGTCAACATCATAATCACTATCATATTCATCATATATAGGAAAATCAACAACATCTACAATGTCATCTAACAATAAAAAGCTTGGGACATCAACATGTTCCTCAACAAGCTGATTTGCAAACTCATCTTCTTGACTGTCTACAAATGAATATATGAAACAATCAACTCCATACTTATCATGGGGTGGATCAGAAGCTATATAAGTTCCCTCTCTTTCAATAAGTGGAATATAATCCTTTGCAAAATCATTAACATTTAAAACTTCAAGAGGACCTATGATATTATCAATTTTATGCTCAATATTCCAATCAACTGTTCTATGTTCATATTCGCTTTCATGTCCTGGAATATCCAACCCTTCATTTCGATTATCGCTAGCAGAAAAACACATTCATGAATATGAAATACAAGAGAACATACTGAACATCAACAACGCGATGAATCTCGGCTATCTAGAAAACCTTATCTGCTTATATTAAAATCCATAAGAAAATACAAAGTTCTCCTACTATAAAGGCGTGCCCTTCTCCGATAAGTCTAACCATTCACTTATCTTTTTAATAATATATATAGATAAATTACATACGAGATCCAAAATGGATAATCTTCTCCAAGATTCCAAAAATAGATATAGGTCACAGAGGGAGTAACGTGCCAAACCCGAACTCCTACTTTCTAAGGAATGTTACAAACATAAAACCAAAATATTTGAGATTTTTACCCTGAATGCCACTGCATCATCACAAGATTCCTCGAAATATACTTAATTTAGCTTGCAGTTTATTTCGGGTTTTCAATCTTTCCCTTTAAGGTGTCAAGCCAACCAGGCTGGTTTTCTTCAGTACCTTCGACCATTCCATCTTTAGTCTCCTTCTTTCGTCGCTTATTTATTTTACTCTTGCCAGCTTGCATGCAGCATCTGTATGCATATCCATTAATGATCAAATCCTTTATAATAGGATTCAATCTAGTCTCTTCACCTAATCCTGGTTCATCTGCAGATTTTGTGTGAAATTTTGTTGCCAGTATTTGCACAACATGCCTTTCTTTCTTCTTAATTGATAATTTTTTCATACTATTTGAATTTCCCGGTTTGTTGAAAGTTGTTGAATCGTTCTCCTCCGTTTCCTTTGGTTTGCCTGAAAACAGGAGCCTATTTATCTCAACTATACAAGAATTGGACGAATGGTTTGATTTGCAGTTATCCTGCTCTAGAATAAAACATTAGTTACATGAAATAGAGTAATTTCACCTGTGTTTTGAGTAACAGTCGCCATTGAGTGCTAATCATGAGCTACTGACGAAAGTCCTTACAGGGATAGCGACTTATAACATTCGACCATCAATTTCCAATGATGAGTCTTTAAATCGGTTATTTGGCGGTGCTTACTTGGCATCTCACGGACGAATGGCGCCCAAACAAGTGTTTCAAGATGATTTGACTAGCCGTCAATTTTCCTTTCCACATGTGACCCTTGGATTTAACACATTTAATGACATTTGTGTAAATGTGTTGAACCTACACAAAATATATCTAGCTAAACAATGATACCCACATTTGCAGAGAGAATATAAGAAAGAAGAAGAATGAGAGAAAGAATGAAAGAATTCTCATTAATTGTTGTGAATAATGAATAATTTAAACATGATATACTTTGTATAAATCAATGAGTTCGACTTGAGGTGAATCAATGTGCCATAGTGGTGGTCTAGAGTTATCTGGACACACACCAACAGTTACGGGAGTGAACTTCCACCTATTCTAGTCTCTCATACAGTTACAGGAGTGAACTGCCACCTATTCTAGTCTCTCAGGTAGTTACAGGAGTGAACTGCCACCTAATTGAGTTAACTAATCAACTAGTCTTCAGTTAACTGACTGAAAAAAGAGTAGTGATGAGTTAAATCAGGGAATCAAGGCTAATGTGCCACTTTTGTGATGATACCAAGGCAAGGTCAAATTAGCATGGTGATGATCCCAATGCAACATCTAAACTCAACTCAACTAGTCAAACTGAAGTGTCAACTGAAAGAGAATATTCTCTAGGTGGAATATTCTCTCTTAAAATATAAGACTAGATAATGACTAATTATGACTAATAAACAAGGAAAAACCTTAGGAAAAAGAAATCCTAGGTGTGTGTGAAGTAACTCCAACACCCCCCTGAACATCACTATGGTGAAAATAAAGATTGGGTCCCTGCAATGAGGCCATATTAGGTACCCAAGTACAAAAGATACACTAAAAATAAAGTGAGGAAAGAGGGAAAACCTCATGGGAAAACCCCCCCCCTCAAGGTACAATGTATGTAAAAAGAAGAACTACAGTTGCTAGGCAACTTTGTCCTTCACTCCAAGACGACCTTGCAGAGAATGGAACTTCTTCTCAGTGAAGGTCCTGGTGAAAATGTCCATCGTCTATTCTGCTGAAGGACAGAACTATAAGTTGATGATCCCCTCATGTACTAAGTCCCGGATGTAGTGCATGTGGATCTCGATGTGCTTCGTTCACTGCCTCTGAATTGGATCTCTGTAGAACTTCAAAGTGTTGTGGTTGTCACACCAGATGACGATCGACCCATGAAAATGAATGCCCAACTCAGTGATAAAATGTTGTAGCCACATAGCCTGAATGGTTATGTTAACTACCCCTTTGTACTATGCCTCGGTTGAAGATAGAGCAATGGAAGCTTGCTTCTTGCTCAACCAACAGATAGGCCTGGAACCAAGACTGAGTGAGTAAACAAATGTCGACTTGCGATCAATGCTATCGCCAGCCCATTCGGAATTAGTAAACCCAATGAGATCTAATGTAGAGTCTGATGCATAATGAATCCAAAAGGTGATGGTTCCCTGTACGTATCGAAGGATACACTTTGCAGCTTTCCAATGTAGCTCATGTAGCTCCTGCATGAACCTGGAAACTGTGCCAACTGCATATGAGAGGTCTTGTTTGGAGTGTGTGAGATACAACAAGCTCCCCACTAGCTGTCTGTACAGTGTGCTGTCAACCAATGGAGTCTCCCCGCCATACTCAAGTTTGACTCCTGATAGGAAAGGAGTCAGAGTAGACTTGCAGTCTGTCTTGTGAAATCTCTCAAGGAGTTCTGGTGCATACTTGGTTTGAGACAGTTTGATGCTTGATGCATCCTGACTAATCTCAAGTCGAAGGAATAAGTGTAGCGGACCCATGTCTGTCATCAAAAACCTATCATGAAGAATCCTCTTGACTGTAACAATCACTGAAGTCGAGCAACCGGTGATCAGCAAATCATCGACATACATAACTAAAAGTAGAAGTGAATCAGCCGTCCCGAGCATGTATACATTCGGGTCTGATTTACAACGTACAAAGTTCTGTGACAATAGGTAGGAGTCCATCTTGGCATACCATGCCCTCAGAGCCTGTTTGGGGCCATAAAGTGACTTCTTTAGTCGACAGACCAAAGATGAGTCTTGCATAAATCCCTGGGGTTGCTCCATGTAGATCTTTTTAGAGAGATAACCGTGAAGAAATGCATTCTTCACATCCATCTGATGGACTTCCCATCCCTTATATGCCACAATGGCAAGTGCCAATCATATGGAATCCATCTTCGCTACTGGAGCGAAGGTCTCATCATAGTCAATACCATGAACCTGTTGAAAGCCTTTGGCAACAAGCTTGGATTTGTATCTGTTGATCTGTCCATCCGATGCACTCTTGGTCCTGTAGACCCATTTGCATCTGAAAATTTTCCTCCCAAAAGGAAGGGGAACCAGATCCCAAGTCTGGTTCTCGATGAGGGAGTTGTACTCCTCCTGCATGGCAGATTCCCAAAAGGGATTTCCAGCAGCCTCGCCATAAGACTGTGGATCTGAAGACTAAACCAAGAAAATATGCCTAGAAGGAAATGGTTCAGTGGCAATGAGTGCAACAGGAGGCTCCTCCAAATCAGATTGAGTCCTCCTCGTATCGGTTGGATCACCTACGAGATCCCCTGGATCCTGAAGAGTAGTATGTGCCCACTTGGGCCTCTGCTCCGGCTCTACAACTACATCTGGATGATCTGGCTCTACAACTACATCTGGATGCTCTGACTCTATATATGATTATATTGACTCTAAATCTAAATCATTTGAGTTCTATGAATCAGAACTCTTGTCTGAAGAAGAGTCGGCATGTGCATGCTCATCATCTCGGACAGGTGGAAGAGTGAAGGTGTCTGCATGCGATTGTTGAGGTACATGCGAGATACTTTCCTCGAATTGGACACTACGCTCAATGATGAGCCGGTCCGAGGAAAGATCAATAAGACAATATCCCTTCACACCGTCAGGGTATCCAACAAAAATGCACTCAGTGCTATGTGGATCAAGTGCCTTCCTCTTTTCAGAGGGAATCTGGGCCCATGCACGTGAACCAAAAATGCGGAAGTGGGTCACTTCCGGTTTGAGGCTGCTCCAAGCCTCGTAGGGGGTCTTATCCTTGAAAGATCTATGAGGAGATCTATTTTTGATGTATTTTTCACAGTTAAGTGCTTTGGCCCATATTCTCTGTGGTAGTGACTTTGCATGCAACATGCAAGAAGCCATCTCCTTTAGAGATCTGTTTTTCCGCTCAGCAACTCCATTTTGCTACGAAGTGTAGGGAACTGTATGTTGAAACTGAATCCCTACCTCATGGAAAATATTATGGATCTCATGATTTACACACTCTCCCCATTTATCAGTTCGGAGGACTTTGATCTTCTTTCCGAACTGTGTCTCAACCAAGGCTTTGAAATCTTTGAGGTGTTGAAAGACCTCAGATTTTTGCCTAAGAAAGTAGATCCAAGTAAAACGTGAGAAATAATCAACAAAAATGAGAAAAAACCTTGCTTTTCTAATGGATGGATGCGAAAAATGACCCATAAGGTCATTGTGGATCAGATCTAAAGGTGTGGAAGCTCGCTGAGACTTTCCTTTGTCAAATTTCTCTTGAGGGTGTTTTTTCGAGAACACATCCCTCACATACTCCCTTGGAGAAATGGGTGTCTAGCAGACCATCAACCAATTTGTGCTTGTTAAGCTATTGCATGTATCTGAAATTCAAATGTCCAAACCTTTCATGCCATATCCTACTACTTTCATTAGCATGAGTAAGTAGTAAAGCAGAATCAGGTTCAATGAATTCAGAAAATGTATACAATCTAGACTGATGATTTACCTGACTAGTAGCAACCCTAGAGTTGGTTTGCATGTCATAGATGTCCACGAAATTTGATGTGAAGATGAATTTATTTCTAGTGCCATAATTTTTCATCTGATATACGGAGAGAAGGTTGACAAAAAGTTTGGGAACATGCAGCACGTTCTCGAAGCTTCCATTGGTGAGTTCAATCCTTCCTTTGTCGATGACTTCAACAGAAGAGTTGTCCCCCATCAGAATAGGAGGACCTTTTCATGCATCCAAAGAAGAATATACTTCTTTTGAGGCAGCCATGTGATGTGATGCTCCTGAATCAACGATCCAAGCATTGGGAGAGGAGTTGATGGAAATCAAGGCATGGCTAGAATTGCCTTTCTTGGAATTCAGATCTTTTGGCTTCTTCTTCTTTGCACCCTTGGGGATGCGATATCCAAGATTTTTTTGCTGAAGTATTTGAGACATCAAATATATTTGTTTTTGCATGCATGCAGATTCCGAATGGAATCCTTTGTGACAGTGCATGCATTTCTCTCCTTTTCTCCTTTGGATCCAGAGGCATCGGTGAAGGGTTTTGTGTACCCTTCCTTCTTCGAATGTGCATGAGCTTTCCATTTATCTTTATATTTATATTTATGATATTTGTGGTTGCCATCATGCACAGTGAGTGCATGTGCCCTTGGGCCTTTGATTGTGCCCATGTTGATGATCTTGGTTTGCTCTTATGTCAGGGATTCGATCAATTCCTCAAGAGAAGGCATCTTCCAGGTGGCTCCAAAGGCGAATCTAACAATATGGAATTTGGATACAAATACAGAGAATTCAGGACCAAGCTCGGAGAGAACGGTAAGATCCATTTGTTTCTCCTCCGTCGATTTATCAACCTCGCAAGCTTTCAGGTGCGGCAGTAAATCCTTGAATTTTGTAAAGAAATCTTGGATGTTGTCGAAGATTTTTGGATCCAATGTGAGAAGCTCCACCTCCAGCATGTGTCCCCTCATCTCATCCTATTTTCCAAAGAGCCCTTCCAAGGTTTTCCAGGCTTCATTGGGAGTCTTACAAGAAGATATGTGAAAAAGGAGATTGGGAGAAAAAAGACTGCAAATTGTTCCAAGTGCCTCATCCATGCGATTTAAGTACTTGGATTTTTCTATGGATGATGTTGGCTTTGTATATATATTCATGCTTAACCTGTACAACCCTCTGGATCAGATATGTATGGCTATTTTCTCCTTCCATGCAAAATAGTTGTAAGGTGTAAGAATGAATTCTTTTTGGAATTCCATCTTTCCGCTATCTTCAATCTTTTGTACCTGCAAAAAAAATTGGTGTATCTTTTGCTTAGCAGTCCATCGGCTCTGATACCATGTAAATGTGTTGAAACTACACATAATAGATTTATCTAAACAATGATACATACATTTGCAGAGAGAATAGAAGAAAGAAGAAGGAGAGAAAGAATGAAAGAATTCTCATTAACCGTTGTGAATAATGAATAATTTACACATGATATACTATGTATAACTCAATGAGTTCGAATTGAGGTGAACCAATGCGCCATAGTGGTGGTCTAGAGTGATCTGGACACACACCAATAGCTACGGGAGTGAACTTCCACCTATTCTAGTCTCTCAAGTAGTTACGGGAGTGAACTGCCACCTAGTTGAGTTAACTAGTCAACTAGTCTTCAGTTAACTAACTAAACAAAGAGTAGTGAGGAGTTAACTCATGGAATCAAGGCTAATGTGCCACTTTGGTGATTATACCAAGGCAAGTTTGAATTATCATGGTGATGACACAATGTTGCATGGTGACGATCCCAATGCAACATCTAAACTCAACTCAACTAGTCAAATTGAAGTGTCAACTGAAAGAGAATATTCTCCAGGTGAAATATTCTCTCCTAAAATATAAGACTCGATAATGACTAATTATGACTAATAAACAAGAAAAAAACGTTAGGAAAAATAAATCCTAGGTGTGTGTGAAGTAACTCTAACAATTTGACACGTGATTTCGGGGAGTGATTGAGGGTTTTCAAATTCACCTACTTTTCCCCTCTAAATGCATCTGATGGCGCCACGTGATCTCGAGATGAAACCGTAGTATACTTATCGGCCCGATTTCAAAAAATTAACCTCCACGTTAGTTCTCGGCCCGATATGCTCCATGACCGTTGATCTGTGGCACCCACGATCCGTGACCCGCCGAGTCCCATCAACTTCACACTTCCGCTAGATGTGCCCCCGTCCTCCAGTTTATCACACCTCTACATCGATTTAGCCTCGTGCTAAGTCTCGAAACTTGGATTCCATATAAAAATTATTATATTGATAACATAGAGTATAGGCACTATTCTCATGAGATCCTTAAAAAATGCTTGCATATATTTCCTTATCTTGTTATATAAAATCTTATTATATTACTTCTAAATATTATTAATTGTAAGCTCACAATTTTGTGAACTATAACACTCTTAAATAATTCACTTTACAATGCTTGACATGTAGCATTGATATGTTTTTGGTAAAATCATGACAAGAAATCACATATAAGGGGAGGCTAAGTTAGGAAAGAGTTAGTGACCTTACATGCATAAACACGTGGCTAATAATCGGTCATGATAAAAACATATGATTGTCATATAACTATTGAAAAAACAAAATAATTTTTAGTTGAAAAAAGAATTCAATAAATAATATGCATAGAAAAATATAACGTAATATATGTTTTATATTGTAGTGTAATGTTCATTCATTAAGTATTTTGAATGTAAAGAGAATGGTCCCATATTGAAATTGCAACAAATACAAATGCAAGGAATATCCATTACCCAAATGGTAGAAGAATCATTGATAACAATTAATTAAGTTTGTGGGAAAATGCTATGAAATGTATTTTACAAATCATGGAATAATCCAATAAATCCAATTATCTTTTATTTTTAGGATTATGTTGCAATGGAATGCATGATCCAAACTTTTGCGATGAAATCAAGCCAACTGATAATAATGGTTATGCCATGGAATTGGAAACAAAGCTTATTGTAGAGAATCAACCCCTACCAATTTATTGATTTAACTATTGTAATACCAAGACTCTTGTCTTTTTGAGAAATTATAAATCATATTTGCTCACATTCTTAGTGCTTTGTTTAAGGGTTTCTCTTAGGGAGAAATTAGAAATCATATTTATTTCCTTTCCTTGGTGTTTTGTTTAAGGGTTTCTCTCATGACATTTAGGGTCCATAAATTTATGTGGAAAATGCAATACATGTATTAAAAAAAAGAATAAATAGTTATGGATGGATTGTTTGATAATTAAATAATAACAACAACAATAACAACAACAATAACTTTCAAAATAATTTACCTTTAAAAGGTTTGATGACCAATTTTTAGATTGTGTGAAAGTACAAAATGCCATTATTATTCGTGACCTTGACATGCAATGAAATCTGGGGAATTTATGACTAGGCCTTCACCATTTTTCTTGTTATCATTCTAATTTTTGTTCCATGATAGGTTTTCTCACTGGTAGTGCCATTTCTTGGCACTTATTGAGTCGATGATTCTCATGCCTACATATCTGAATGTTTTCATATGGAGATCAAGACCAATAGTCGAATATGGGTTTCTTGTTGGAACGCAATAGATTTGCTTTGTCAAATCATGGCAAGGTTGCATTTTTCATTCAACAATGCCATTTAGTGGTGATCAAAATTCCCCTAGGTTCTTCTAATTTAATCAAGCAATGAATTCTTTCATCCTTTCAAGTTTTGTATGACCATGGATATAAATATTTGTTGGCATTAATCCTATACACAATGGTAATAATTTCTACACTACCTGCAATGCTCCCTTACAAAACCTAGAAGCAAGATTTTCCTTGCAAATTCTACAATCATGGAACTACCCTGCAAACATTCCTTGGGTACCAATAATCTCAAGATTTTTACAAACCTTTGGAATCATTTTGCAGCAAAAACTACAACAACATGCATATTGGAGAGATTTTATATGTTGCATCTCTGCACAACCGACACAGGTGAGAACATTAATGACTATTACTCTCTATTACTAGGTATAGGAACACATGATTAAGGAATCAAAGATATTTTTCATACAATAGGTACACTTTACACAATATGACTTAATTGTGGCATGTAACATTGTATCACAAAATTGGATGTAGGTATACACTGTGGCATGTGGCCCAATTCAAATTGTCAACACTACAATTATAAATAATTTTGACATGTTACCGTCACGTATGAACATCAAATTGATGATTTTATTATTTTAATCCATTACCTTTTTAATTTGAAGGGTCCTGTCAAATAGTCTTGAAACGAAAAAAAACGATATGTGGAACGTCAAATTCCAAGGTTGATCGCCAATGTTAGTAGAAGAAGACGAGGTTGATGAGACTTAGTGTGTTGTAAGGGAATTAGGGGATTTTTCGTTTAGTGTGTTGTAAGGGTATTAGGGGATTTATGTTCCCATTTTTTTTAGTGTGTTGTAAAGGCATTTGGAATATTTGCTGAAAGTTACAATGCCCAAAAAGACAATCCAAACTTCAGCCTACTATCATCGCAAAAAGACTATGCTTTGGAAGAAGTTTTTGTGTATCATGCAATTTTTCCTAATGTAATATTAAAATCTCTTACAGTTCCACAGAGAAAAATGTTGTGAATAAAGGTCACAGCATATTCATAGAGAAAATGAAAAATGACAATATCATACTTCATGTTACATCAATAATACCTTGAAGAGGTTGTCAACAACCCATTTCAACCATGAAAATGAACCCATTTTTTTTTTTTGCTCGAATGATTTTTTTGGTTTGAAAACATGAACCAAAAAAAAAATGCTTGACTGATTCTTTTTTAGATTCATTGAAAATAGAAACTCTATTTTTGAGTTGCCCTCTATTATAATTAAGTAAATTTGTGGGGCTTAATCTTGATATGTCCAATCCCTTCCTCCTTGATTACAGTGGCTAAGAACATGTGGCAAAATTGCAAATCCTCCTTTTTAGTCATTTACTTTAGGGGTATATGGATTCCTTAAATTATTTAATAATAGGGTGGGGACGAGCGCCTTAAATAATGTAGGGGCCAATTTTCTACAATCCCATTACCCAATAAAAGAACTAATTTATATGAGGTGGGGCCCCTTTATTATATAATGACGTTGTCTAGTGTTTTTTGTCGGAATCCGACAATATAAATTTGGACAAAATATCAATTTTCTATTGTTTAAATTGCATTTCTGAATGCATAAATAATCGCTAAAAACTGGTATAAATAGGAGCCATAGCAAAGGGTAGATATAATTTATTACTTATATACGACTGATTGCTAGGAATTATTAATCAAAGTGGCAAGGCTTGGAATGAGATCGATCATAAGCTCTCTAATAGCTATGAATACTCAGGAAGAGATTGAACTGATTGATAGAGGTTCTAAGGCCTTAGTGCTCAACAATTGTGAGACTTAAATAATAATAACTAGGGCCACAATATTCAAAGGGTGTTTTGAAAACCATAGAAAATAGAAACTCTACACAATATACTTTGAAATCTATGGAAAATATAAACTCTACATTATATATTAATAATCTAATTTTAATGTCAAGGCTAAGTAAGACATCAAATTGGTGTATGACAATCTCTTTTTTATGGGACAAGAGACCCCCTCAGTGCAAGGATTTCATTGCTAAAGGACTGCTAAAGTCTACAAAGGTGTACATACCCTACCCTCTATGGATTTGAACCTACAACCTCCTAGGAAGAAACATGTGTTCTTAACCATTAAACCCACTCAAGTTGTAATAAAAAAGGTATTGTAGGAGAAAACATGCCCACACATGCATACATCTATTCATCCAAAGAAACTTGGGCACAAAGTCCCTACACAACATAAACCACTCGCTCTCGAAAGATATGATCCCTCCATTGCAACTACTTAATAATCGTTCAATACTGCACAATCAACTTTAATTACTATGATAATAGGCATAGGTGCACATATCACTAAATAAAATGGTCTCTTCAGTATCAATCAATATAAGGTAGTTTAAGTTCATTCATTGATGGTGTGGGTAGATATCAGTAGTCACAAGTTCCATCCCAAGTTTTTCCGCGGTGTCACCGTCCCAAGTAGACCTTACAATTATGCAAGGAATTTAGATTGGCCCAAGGATACACAAACAATTTCAAAATATTATATCATTTGAACTACTTTTGGGTTTGAGACCTGCAAATGAAGACTTCAAATGAAGAAATGTGTACCAATAAGTTATAATAAGGATAAAAAACCATGTTTTCTAGACAATAATAATAATGATAACAAGGAAATACTAATAAGTGCTAATATGAATCATAAACCCTGTTTTTAAAATGCATATATAGATAGACATGGGTAATGGATCATTTCATCAAACAAATGAAGCAAACATTGTAGATTACATTGGACTAATTATTAACACCATGAATAAAATCCCTAAATATTTTAAGAATGAAAATTGGTGACATGATGCATCAATATGAGTGCATAGCTAAGATTAATTTTTAGAAATATGAGAGAGGTATTTGATGATGAGACAACTGTACAATCAAAAGTAGCTCAACCCATGCTCATTAAACAAGTCCACAACATAAAATATATGGTCTTGTATTAATAACAAATCAATATTTGTTATGTGTCTTTCTTGTGTCCAAGTTTGATTACGCATTTAAAGGACATAGAGGACAAGGAGGGTGAACTTTACCTTGAATTGAGCAAGGTTTTGTAGCCAAAGAAAAGAATAATTGTGTGCAACAAAAATCATATACAAGATGTTGACGAACTTGCCAAACAATGTAAATTTTGTTGACTCAAACACATTCATTTCATCTCCTTGTTAATACTCAACTTTCCCACTACGATAAATATCCGCGGAATTGAGGAGTCGACGTTCTTATTAACATATTTCTCCAAGAAACATTTTTCTATGCAGCTAAATATTCTATGAAAATTCAACTTTGATTTCAACACTTGCAAGGATTTCAATGCCTCCAATATTTTGTATCGACGAATCAACCTCTTCTCCAAAGTCTATCCAAACAGAGATGGATTCCTAACAATATAATTCAATGGAAACCCCACATAATTGACTAGAAAATCCACATGATGTTTCCCATTTTCCTCTAAATACCCAAGAATCAACAACCACCATCTCAATAATTTCAAAACTTGTTTTTCTAAGAAACAACTTCTCAAACACTGCAATATTCGTTCTATGATTTCTTTCCCTACACCCAAAATATTACGCAAAAAAATGACAAACATTCTTTATCCCTTTTGACACCTGAGATCCTCGGTTTGTTTAAATGTAATGTCCCTAGTCTGAAACCCATTTGTAATTGTACATATAGGTTGGTGAGTCGTTGGTACCAAGTGTAAATGTAAATGTACATATAGTCTAGTGAACCATTGGCACCAAGTTTTGGTTTTGCACCCACCTACATAGTACACGAGAATTTTTATTGAATAAAGGGTGCACACATTCCATAGTGTTGTGCGCAAGGATTGCGCAGCAATGAAAAGGGTGTGCAAATTTCACAAGGTTGTGTGAACTTGAGTAAGTGCAAAAGGATTACCTACAAGTGTGCATCAAATCGAGTTATGTATACATGTATATGGATGCATATGTATTTGAGGTCGGAGAGCCTGTGTGGTTATGAGGCTGGTGAGTTGGGATGAAATTAGGCTAGTGTGTCTATCCTTGTATAATGTAATCACACTCAAGTTATGAATAATATTATATCGTTGCATGCAAACATACTCAGAAGAAAAAGAGACACATGGGGGGGGGGGATAAACTCCATCGAAAAAGGGAAAAGAAGGACAGAGTTTATGAGAGGGGCTAAGCCAAAGGGGTTTAAGCCCAAGGATATATTTTATTAATATTTTTGAAAAGTGTAATTTATGGATATTTTATTTATCTCAAGTTCACGTGGAATGGGAAAAAGTCACCAAGTGGATAAAGCTAAACCTGAAAGTGATAAGTGTCTAGTTTAATGCATGTAGTATATATTGTTGGCCTTAGTGTATTTTGGGGGATTCATTCATTTTTTCATGTTTTTTGGATCGACACTGCTCCGGGGGAAAGTTCGAGAACTAGTTGTTATTGTTTAACCCTATGCTTTGGAAAAAAATGGTTCGTTGTCTAAGAGGCAGGTTGTCAGGCATGTGAGCATTCTCTCTAGTTGAGATATTTATTGTTGAAGAGGTGGGTTTTCAAGTCCGTGAGCATACTCTCTAGCTGAGAGTTTGTTGGGAATTGTTCCCTAGTATGTTGGGCATTAGTTGCAGTGATTTGAGACTTTATATATGGCCTATTGATGAAGCCCTGGAAGGGAAGTGGGGCATCCAAAGGACTGTTGAGTAGAGAAGGGGCACACTTCATGGGGTGGGACATGCATGTGGGGAATGAGGGACTATAGACTAGTTGCAGTAGTGGGTACCTTGGACTGAGGAATTCCGATGTTTAATATAAGACCTTATCTTGGCATTAGGAATCCTTTTTCCCTGGTGGAGTTTACGCCCCATCTCGGGGGTGACCTATTGCTGAAATTTTATGAGAAACAAAGTCTATGGATGGGAGGAGCGTCTAAGTCCTGCACACAGTTGGCGACTCTTTATAAAAGAGAAGTGTCTCTCATGTACTTATTCTAATTGTTGTGTGATTATTGTTTATTTTCGTATATGGGTTATTTTCCCGTATGATGTTCATATACATGTTGAATATACTATGTGTCACAGTTGTGTATATATTTGTACATGGATTTTATATGTTGTAGAGCTACATTTTGGCGCATATATAAGACATGGGTTGTGACAGTTACATGTGTTTACATGTTGTTAATTATGTCAATGTGTATGTTATCTCTGTTAAACAATTGATATTTAGTTATGTTGAGTTGTGCACATTATTATTAGCTTTGCGTAACGATCGCATATGTAGAGCATATCAATTGTTAAGTATTCTTGATGGTCAATTCTATAAAAATGGTCATGAGTAATTAAGGAGAGGTTAGAATCGTTGATCACACAAGGAACAACTCACATGTAAAAAGGGAACATATCTCTTTGTGCGACTCCAAAGTGTTGGTGTGCATAGTAGTAATAATGTGTCCAAAGTGGTTGCACTTATAGTAGTATTTATGAACTCAGAATTGTTTGTGCGTGCAATTGTCTTGTGTTTCTTCCA
The DNA here is from genome assembly GCA_009831015.1 of Picea engelmannii. Lineage (NCBI taxonomy): Eukaryota > Viridiplantae > Streptophyta > Pinopsida > Pinales > Pinaceae > Picea > Picea engelmannii. The sequence continues at coordinate 36,099 of ML801119.1, read as the reverse complement.
ATGATTTAAATTGTGTGATATGACCAACTTGGGGTTGTGCGCATTACTTCAATTTTTTTTGCGTAGACCAATGTTGTAGAGCAGAAACTGCGCACTAAAGTCTTGGTGTGACATTGTCTAGTTTGGTAAAAGGGATGTTACATTGTGGTATCAAAGAAATTTGGTAATGGGGATGTTACAGTGTGGTATCAGAGCAGTTTGGTAATGGGTATGTTACAATGTGGTATCGGATAAGTTTGGTAATAGGGATGTTACATTGTGGTATCAGATTAGTTTGGTGGTTGGGGATGTTACATTGTTGTATCAAAGCCACAAGTTCAATATTGGACTTGTATGGGCCCAAGACTAGCATGAAATTGGCGTGCGTGCTAAGTATTGGTGTACGGTGCAGATCTTTGATGTGCGCAAAAACATTGATGCGTAGGGCATGCACACTAGATTTTGGGATGTTAAAAATCATTCTAGGAAATCAAAAGAAAGGATTCTAACGAAATGGTGTGGAGTTTCATGAATTTGTCGCATGAATTTGTCTAACAAATCTTACTGTCTACACATTTTGCAGAATTAACAGTGATAAGATCATGACAAAATCAACACAGAGAATCGAAAGCATGGAAGATGCACAGAGAAATTACAACCATGATGACGAATTCATGGGTTTGTATATCGACATGGGTATCGATAGTACCGAATCAAAGGAGAAACACATAAATTTGGTAGAGACCATAAAGGCTCTGCAAAAATATGACCAAAGCTATAAAGATGATAATGAGAGGCTTATGAAAGACAAGGATCAACAAGATGGCTTCAATATCAAGTTGATGCAAATCTTGGATAAAATAGAAAAGAATATGGATAAGGAGAATGAGTCAAGAAAGAACAGGAGTCACACGTCTCATGGTAAAAGAAGAGAATCAATAAGTGTTGATAGGAATCATCACCACTCAACAAAGCATTCATTTAGGAGAGTGTGAATAAACTCAAGTCCATCTCTTGATAGAAAGAGAGAAAGATTGGGGTGGACGAACTATAGGGATAAATGAATAAGATCAATCCTCCTACCTTTGATGGTGAGCACAAGAAGGATGAATATGTAGAGACCCGGTTGTTGTGTATGAGGAAATAATTCCAACTGCATAATTATTCTCTACAGTCGGAAGGGGGAATTTCCATCTATCATCTTAAAGGAAAATAATCAATGTGGTGGGATCAACTCATGCAAGTGCAACACATTGATGAGAAGAAGGTTACTTAGAGAGAGTTCAAAAAATATTTCCAAAAGAAATACTTAACAAAGCAGTACTATGACAAGAAAATGAAGGAATTATTTGAACTCAAGCTTGGGAGCATGGCAATAGATGAGTATGAAAGGATATTTTTAGAGTTTCTAAATATGTCCCTTTCATCAAGGATGAGCAGGTTAAGATTCAGAGGTACTTGAGTGGACTGCCTCCTTTTATTAGTGACAAGATATAATATGATGACCCGAAGACCTTGGAGGAAACCATAAGGCAAGCTAAATGCCTCTATGATAAAAAAAAAGGAAGACCGGTCTTCCAAAAGGCTTGGGAAGACAAGATGAAAAGAAAGGTGGAATAGAAGAAGAGGGGGACTAAGCCACCATTTTTCATAAATACTTCTCAAGGACATCCAACTCCCATGGAGCCACTAAGACAATGGGGAAAAGACCAAGAAAACATATTCAATGTTGGGGATGTGGCGGAGATCACATGTATAGAGACTACCCTCAAAGAGGTGAGAAAGTGAGGACGACACATAATGTGGAGGAAGTTGTGACAGTTGAAGACATGGGTCGAAATGTACCAAGGAACTACACAACCCTGGATAACAAGCAAGTTGAGTTTCAGCCACACGTGATTGGAGTGGAAGGTAAGATTAATGGCCAACCCATTGCTATTTTAATTGATTCAGAAGCTAGTCATAGTTATCTAGATATTAATATGGTGGAAAGATTCCAATTTCCAAGAAGAAAGCTCAACAAACCTTAGTTGGTGCAGTTAGCTACTGGAGAAAAAAGGAAAATTAATGAGATAGTTAAGGCATGTCCATTAGATATGAATTGAATACACACAAAAGCTTATTTGAATGTCATATCTTTGGGATCATATGATTTCCTCATTGGTATGGATTGGTTGGACTAGCATCATGTTATTTTGGACTGTTACAATATGGAATTTACTTGCTTGGATGAGGAAGGAAACCTAAGAACAGTTCAAGGAATTCCAAGAGTTATAACTATCAGAGAAGTTTCAGCCTTGCAATTAAATAAAATCTATAGGAAAGGATGTTAATTATTTGAAATGCACATGGAGGAGGCACCTAAGGATAAAGTTCCAGATGTGGAAGACTGCACAATTTTGAAAGAATTTGAAGATGTATTTAAATAGATATCGAGGTTGCCACCAAAAAGTGACATTTATTTCTCTATAAACCTGATACCAAGAGTAGCTCGTGTATCTAAGAATCCTTATAGGATGAGTACGTCAAAGCTGAAGGAATTACATATGCAACTTGAAGAGATTCCGAAGAAGGGGTATATATGCACAAGTGTGTCACCTTGGGGTTCCCCATTATTGTTTGTGAAGAAGAAGGATGGTACACCGAGGCTTTGTATCAACTTCGGGTAGTTGAACAAAGTCCGTAAAGAACACATATCCTTTTTCAAGGATAGATGACCTCTTTGATCAGTTGAGGGACGCACAAATATTTTAAAATATTGATCTCATATATGGATATCATTGGGTAATAATTAAATAAGAAGACATCAGAAAGACTATCTTCATAACAAGGTACAGACATTACAATTTCATAGTGGTGCCATTTGGGTTGTCAAATGCACCATCTGTCTTCATGTGTTTGACGAATGAAGTTTTTAGAAAGTATTTAGATAAGTTTTTCATTGTGTTTCTAGATCACATACTTATTTACTCAAAGTTTGAAGAAGAGCATGAGAAACACTTGAGGATGGTGATACAAGTGTTGAGGGAGCATCAATTATATGCAAAGTTGAGAAGTGCTCATTTTATCAACGACAGATTCATTATTTGGGTCATATTGTTTCCAATAAAGGAATGTTATGGATCCGAAAAAGGTAAAGGCCATTGAAGAATGGCCAACACCAAGAAATGTCACAAACGTGATATCCTTTATGGGATTTGTAGGTTACTACAAAAGGTTTATTGAACACTTCTAAAAAATTGTGCACCTGATCACATACTTGCAAAAGAAAGGTGTGGAACTGAATGGACTCTGGATTGTGAAATAACTTTTCAGTAATTGAAGAGTTTGCTAACAAGTGTGCCAATACTAAGGATTTTTTATCCAGATGAAGACTTCATGGTGTGCACCGATGCATGCAAGGAAGGGCTCGATGGAGTCCTTAGTCAGAATGGGTATGTAGTATGTTACGAATCAATAAAGCTAAAAGAGCATGAAAGGTGCTATGTTACTCATGAATTATAATTGGTAGGCATAGTGCATGCCTTGAATATGTGGAGGAAATATCTGATGGGTACAATATTTGAGCCAAGAACAAACCATAGTGGTATGAAATATTTGTTTGGACAACCAAGTCTAAACGCCAAAAGAAGTAGGTGGTTAGAATTCCTCAATGAGTATGAATTTGAAATAAATCATATCATAGGAAAGGAGAACAAGGTGGTTGATGCACTCAACAGGAGTGTGTAGGAAGTGCATGATACAACTATTAGAATATGTAAATCCGATTTGAGTGACATAATTTCATAGGTTTTCAAATCATACCAACAATATGTGGACATAAAGACGAAATTATAGCAAGGTATGTCGCAACATAAATTGGAAGGTTATGAGCCTAAAGAGGATGGAATCTTCATGTATAGGCATATGTTTTATGTGCCAAATGTTCAGGAGTTGAAAAGTATGATTTTGTTAGAGATTCATAAAGTCCCTTATGCAAGGCATTTAGGCTACTAGAAGATAATTGTAGTAGTCAAGAAGCAATACTATTTTTCGGGCATGAAAAAGGAGGTTGTTGATTTTATTGCTAGATGCCTTGAATGTCAAAGGGTCAAGGTTGAGCACAAACATCCAATTGGTTTGTTACAACCTTTTCCCATCCCTAAGTGGAAATAAGAAGTTGTAACCATGGATTTCATTACTACGCTACCTAAGACTGCTAAAGAACATGGTTCTATTATGGTAGTGGCAGACAAGCTTACTAAAGCTTCCCATTTTATTCCAGTGAAGTCAACACACAAGGCAGCCAACATTATTGAAATATACATGTGAGAAATTGCTAAGGTGCATGGTGTACCTAAGACGATTGTGCTTGATAGAGATCCCAAGTTCACATTGAACTTTTGGAAAGGGCTATTCAAAGGATTTGGAACAAATATAAACTTTAGCACAACATATTCCCCTGAGACAGATGGATAAATAGAGAGGGTAAATTAGGTGATCAAAGATATTCTTAGGATGTATGTGATGGATAAACCATCACAATGGGAAGAATACCTACACTTGGTAGAGTTTTCTTACAAAAATCGGAATCAAGCTTCTTTAAAAATGAGCCCATTTGATGCACTATATGGCAAAAAGTGCAACACACCAGTGAGTTGGGACAACCCAACAGAGAAATTAGTGGTTGGGCCAGATCTTCTCTGGGAAATGGAAGAACATATGGTGAAGAAAAAGAAAAATTTAAATGCTTCCCAAGATAGGCATAATAGCTTTGCAGATAAAGGAAGAACCCATAGGGAGTTCAAAGTGGGGGATCACGTGTTTTTGAAAGTAAAAGAAAGAACTTCTCTGAGGAAAGGTCGAGAACCGATTGTTATTGTTTAACCTTGTGCTTGGGAAAAAATTTGTTTGTAGTCGAAGAGGCGTCTTGTCAGGCCCATGAGAATTCTCTCCAGGTTAGAGATTTGTTGTTGAAGAGGTGGGTAATCAACCTCATGAGCATACTCTCCAGATGAGAGTTTGTTGGGAATTATTCCTTGGTATGTTGGGCACTAGTTGTAGTGCTCTGAGACTTCATGTTGGGATTTTTGTTGAATCGCTGGAAGGGTAGTAGTGCAGCCGAAGGAATTTTGAGTAGAGAAGGGACACACTTCCTAGGGTGGGACAAGCATATGGGCAATGAGTGATTGTAGAATATTTGCGGAAATGGGCACCTTGGAATTAACAATTTCATTGTCTATATGACCTTAGCTTCGCATTAAGAATCTTTTTTCCCTGGTGGAGTTTACGCCCCATCTCGGGGGTGACTTGTTGCTCAAATTTTATGAGAAACAAAGTCTATGGATGGGAGGAACTTCTGAGTCTCGCACGCAGTTGGTAACTCTTTATAAAAGATAAGTGTCTCTCATGTACTTATTCTAATTGTTGTGTACTTATCATCTATTTTCTTATAGGGGTTATTTTCTTGTATGATGTGCATATGCATGTTCAATTAATATGTGTCACAATTGTGTATATATTTGTACGTGGATTTTATATGTTGTAGAGCTACCTGTTGTTGCATATACAAGACATGGTCCGTAACAGTCATGTGTGTTTACATGTTGTTAGTTATGGCAATGCGTATGTTATCTCTATTAAGCATTTGATATTTAGTTATGTCGATTTATGTACGTTATTGTTAGCTTTGCGTAATCATCACATACGTAGAGCATAGAAGTTGTTAAGTATTCATGATGGTCGATTCTATGATGACGGTCATGAGTAATTAATGTGAGGCTATAATTTTTTAGCACAAAAGGAACAACTCACATGTAAAAAGGGAACATAGCTCTTTGTGCGACTACAGAGTGTTGGTGCGCACAATAGTAATAATGTGTCCAAAGTGGTTGCGCAAATAGTAGTATTTATGAACTTAGAATTGCTTGTGCACACATTTGTCTTGTGTTTCTTCCACTAATTTAAATTTTGTGATACGACCAGCTTGGGGTCGTGCACGTTACTTCAATTTTTGTTGTGTAGACCAATATTGTAGAGAAGAAACTTCACAGTAAAGTCTTGGTGTGACATTGTCCAATTTGGTAACAGGGATGTTACATTGTGGAACCAAAGGAGTTTGGTAACATGGATTTTACAATGTGGTATCAGAGTAGTTTGGTAATGAGGATGTTACATTGTGGTATCAGCGCAGTTTGGTAACAGGGATGCTACATTGTGGTATTAGAGAAGTTTGGTAATGGGGATGTTACATTGGGGATTTAACCCTATCCTCTTTGGAATTAAATATCTGTGCATCCCTTATAACTAGTTTGGTGATATACTTTTGATCCAAATTTATAAATGGAATGAAATGAAATACATATGTATGGAAAATAAATACACATAAATACAGTAAAGATTGACTTATATTAATAAATAGAACTTGTTGAAACTGTAAAAATGCAGACTGAAACAAGCTCGCTTGAATGGCAGCTTATCTCTGAGAAGATATGTGACGACTATGCGTGTTCACAAGAATAGTAGTACAATGAGGCTCTAGAGGCATTTTTAACATAAAACATAAATAATAAAACCCTAAACATCCAAAACCCTAACCCTAGGAGATGAAATTCCAAAAGGTTTGTGGGCCCCAATGGGGGTATTTGATACATCAACTTCCCGACGGTGTAAATTTTGTATACAATCTTTGTTTGGGGCACTAGATAAACCATTGGAAAGGTATAGTCGAGGAATATATATTATATTCAGCCTAGAATCTGCCTTTGGCCACATGCTAGGTGATGTCGAGCCCAAAAAACATAGTTTAGCACCTCAAAATGGCACTAGAAGTTTGGGACCCAAAAAACTAATAAAAGAAAAAAAAAAAACTACCAAAATGGAAATTGTTCTTTGAGCTAGTTGAATAGATGGGTTCCATCGATATCCACCTAGATCAGTCCTCCCCCCTTAGGAATAAATGGTCTCCATTGTGTTGAGTGCCCCCATCAGATGGGTAAACTTCTGTTGAACTTGGCCCTGGGTGAGCCACTTGCCTTGGTGCAGGAGATGCCCAGCTCTGACAACCCAAAAAATTTGGATCCACTATTGATGAGTTCCCTTAATTTGAGTGTCTCGTATTGATCAATGGTTTCATGTTCCATGCAATTAGGGTTGAACTCTTTCGGTTTAAACTACTCCGCGATCTTGGATGTGTCCAATAATGGTGGGAAGTATGGTCAAAGCAGGTCCACATTGAACACTGGGTGCAGGCCAAGGAAGAGGGGAATACTTATCTCAAAATAATTATCACCCACATCCTTGGTGATGGTGTAAGGTCCATAGTGAAGTTGATGAAGCTTTCGATGGGGTCCTGTAAGGCGCTCTGTCTACAAATGCAACCAAACCTTGTCTCCCACATCAAACTTGTGCGACACCTGATGTTGATCATGGCGTTGTTTGTACTTATCATTGGATTTCTATAAAATAGCATGAATTTGTTGTTGGATGTGTCGAATCCATTCAATAAACTTGGTGCATTTTTCGACCTCAGATTGAGCATGGAATGATTCTTCCTGTGTGGATGCAAGGGGCAGTGTGACATCAGTGGGACCCAATGGTTGAAATCCCAACCCCACTTGAAAGGGACTATAGTCGGTCAAGGTATGAAGGGATTTGTTGTAGTTGTGTTGAACATAGGGGAGACTCTCATCCCATGTGTGCGGATGTTTGGATTTGTGCATGCACATAATATGCATGATCATTATGTTGATGACCTCTATCTGGCCATCAGTTTGGGGTGGAAGGTGGTGGATTCGGTGAGCTTGGTGTCCAACCATGACCAGAGGCTAGACAAGAATGTGCTTAGGAACTTGTTGTCCTGATTTGATATGATGGTATGTGGTATCCAGAAGTGTGCCCACACTCATTCGAAGAAGAGCTTGGCAGTGGATTCCGCTATGATATTCATCTTGCATGCTATTAGGATGACCATCTTAGAAAACCGATCGACCACCACAAAAACAAAATCATTTCCCTTCTTGGTTGAAGGAAGGCCTGACATGTAGTCCATCGAGATGGATTTCCATGGCCTATCGGGAGTAGGAAGAGGGGTGTACAAGCCTTTCTTCTTAGTGCTTGGTTTGGCAATGGTGCAGGTAGTGTAGGACCTGATATAGTTGCTAATGACCTGGCATAATTTTATCCAATATAAATGCTTATGTAGTACTACCACGGTCTTTTCCATGCCAAAATGTCATGCCATCCAATTGTAGTGAGCTTCCTAAATCATCTTCACACACTCGCTTGAAGGAACACATAGGTGGTCGAGATGGCATAAAATTCTGTCATGAATTGAAAATCATTGAAAGTCACGCTTGTACCCAACATCTCGTAAGTGGTAGAGAAGTAAAGATCTCTCTTGTAGAATTGGGGCCACTCGGATGCCTCATGGCCATAGGAGTAGAGAATCGTGGTTAAGGCTACAACTAGAGGTCGACTGAGGTAGTCAATGACATGATTGGTGCTCCTTGTCTTATATTTGATGTTGATATGGAACTTCTACAAGTATGTGAACCCATCTTGATGGCGGTCATTCTACAATTTTCCTTGTGTCTACATGAACTGCAGAGGCTTGTGATCAGTGTGGATGATTGTCTCCTTCCCGAGCATGTAGTGCTTCCATTGTCAAGGGTCTTGTACAATGGAATAGTACATTTATTTTTCATAGGTGAGGTACTTACGGATGACATATGATAGTGTCTCACTATGATATGCCATTGGATGACTGTTCTGGGTGAGAATTGTTCCCACGACATAGTTTGAGGAATCAGTCTCAATCTCAAAAGGTTGTTGTAGATTGGGAAAGGAGAGTACTGGAGCTGAGCACAATCGATTTTCCAAATCATCGAATGCTTTTTGTTGCGACTTTCCCCACAAGAAATTTAAGTTTTCACCACATTTGGTCAGTTGGTTGAGAGCCCATGCAATATGTGAGAATCCCAACACGAACCTGCGATAGTTGAAGTTGGCAAGTGCTAAGAAACTTTGAATCTTGGTCAGTGTGGTTGGGGTTGGTCAATCATGAATGAATTGGATCTTGGATGGATCCACACGCACACCATGCTCATCAACAATGTAGCCTAGGTATTGGACCATGTTCATGTCAAAGGATCATTTTTCTAGTTAGCATATAGTTTGTGTTGTCGCAAAGTGTGAAGGACCTGTTGAATATCTTATAAGTGTTCTGACCAATTCTTGTTGAAGATGAGGATATCATCCAAATATACCACCAAAAAAGAATTGGTGAAAGGTCGCAATATATCATCCATCAATATAATGAAATTTGTTGAAACATTTTCCAAACCAAAGGGCATGACTAGCCATTCGAAAAGACCTTCTTTGGATTTGAAGGCAACCTTCCATACATCAGTTTGTTCTATTGGAACCTGGTCGTAGCTAGACTTCAGCTGAATCTTACAGAAAAACTTGGCTCCCTTGAGTTGTTCAAGAAGGTCATCAATTCATGGAATTGGGTACTGGTGCTTGATTGTGATTTTTTTTAGGGCCATGTAATCAATGCAGAGTCGCCAAGTCCCATCTTTATTCTGCACGAGTACAATTGGGCTCCCGCAGGGTGAGGAGTTAGGTCAAATCTTCCCATTTTGAAGCATCTCATGGATCTGTCGTTTTATTTCCTCATTCTCCATCAGAGAGTAGTGATAGACTGGTCCATTGGGTATAGGTTCATTGTAGGTTAGATCAATTGAATGCTTGACCTAGCAGTGCAGTAGTACTTCGGTGGGTGAGGAGAAGATGTCTTTGTATTCTTCCATGAGCTTGTCCACCTGCTTCTACTATGTGAAGAGGCCATGGATGTGGTTGTGACCTTCTATTCACTTTGAGAGAAAATCACGAAGAAGACAAATTTCCCGATGTGGGAAATGACCTTCCTACATTGCTTGATAGAGATCAAAGAAATGGCGGTAGGCAGAGATACCTCTAGTATCCTGTACAATTGTCTACCCAAAGTAATAATAACACTGCGAGGTCTAGACTCATATACAATATGTTGTTTCCACAAGTATGGTTGGCCTAAAATAACATCACAAACTTCAAGGGGGGAAATATCACATAATACCTCATCCTTGAATGAATTGATGTTGTAGGGAAGACGACACTATTATCTGACACAAGATCTCTTCCTTGGTGGAGCCACCTGATGGTGTAAGGTTGTGGGTGTGGTGTCATCGGCAGGTGCAACCTATTGATGACCTCTGTTGAGATCATGTTCTTTTGACTTCCTCTATCGACAATGAAATGTAGTGGAGAACACTTCACCCACATCTATGAGTGAAAAAGGCATTCACCTTCCTTCAGTTCTTTTGGCTCACTTGGTTGGACCTTGGTGGTAGCGACAATCGCACTGGGTTTTACATAAATGATTTTCTTCCCCTTTTCTGGATATCATTCAGAGTCGGAACCTACCTATGACTCTGAGGCTTTCATCTCGGCCACCAACGAATTCTTCGAGCAACATTCATCGGTGTTATGCTAGGGGATTTTATGGAATTCACACCACTTCCTAGTGTCTTTCTTTGTCTTCTCATTACCCTTCTTTATTTTTGGCTTGGATTGGTTTTCTTGAGGAGGTCCATCCTTGCTCTGTCCTTTATTCTATGGGTTGGGGCCGCCTTTTCCCTACTTCTGCTATGAGGAACTTGTAGATCAAAACTCTCGCTTCTTCTGTTTAAATTTCGGCTCGATTTTAATAGCATATTGATAAGTCGTGCCCAATGATGAGATGTATATAAAATCCATTTATGTTTGGATGTATCTATGTATAAAACCACAGTAATTGAGCACCAGATGTCATTCAGAATATTTTATACCCAACTTGGTGTGCAAGGTATAGAAGGTATTTGTGAACTTGGGTACTGTCTAGTCCCTTTCCTTTCGTAGTGTGGTCCATTTCGTATATTGGTCATTGTAGCTTCCATCATGGTACTATTGTTCCTTAATAGCATCCCTAAAAGAATCCCAAGTGGGTACAACCGAAAATATTGCAAATTCATCAGTGTCCTTTTGATCACAGTAAGTCTCCCACCAATCCTTTACATGGGGGACAACCTTAAGGAGTGCAAATGTAATCTTTTCTCTATTGGGAAAATTATGGATAGAAAAATACCTTCTAGCAGATTCAACCATTTGTCTACAGCATCTACATCTATCTGGCCTTCAAATAAGGGGATATCAAAATTGACTTGTACCTTAAAGGGAGAAATGCCTCCAAAGTGGTCGCTTGATGAAGATGTGTATCTTGTCGGTAGTCATCAAAGGATATGTGAAAATTTATCTATCATCTCGTTCCTTTGTCGCGTGATGGATTCCTCGAGTAACGGTTTAAAAGGATCACCTGCTCCATCGTCTCTCTTTTCTTCCACCATGGGAGGCCATCGTGCCATCGTGATCGGCGGGGACGGTCTTGCAAGGGCTCAACTACTTTGAGTCCCAACTCTTTGTATCCTGACCTCGTTGGGGACATGCACATAGAAACAAATAAATAGCAGACCACTCTGATACCACTGATCCATATTTATAAATGGAATGAAATGAAATACATATATATAGCAAAGAAATATACAGAGATACAATAAAACTTGACTTCTCTTAATAAAGAGAACTTGTTGAAACTGTAAAAATCTAGATTGAAATAAACTTGCTTGAATGGTGGTAGCTTATCTCTAAGAATAGATGTGATGGCTATACTCATTCACAAGAAGATGAGTACAATGATGCTCAAGAGGCCTTTTTAATGTAAAACATAAATGAGAAAACCCTAAACATCCAAAAACCTAACTCCGGGAGATGAAACGCCAAAAGGTTTGTGGGCCCCGATGGGAGTAGTTGATACATCAACTTCCCGAGGGTGTAACATCGTTTAGGGCCTCAAAATGGCCCTAGAAGTTTAGGACCCGAAAAACTGGAAAAAAAAAGTACTTCCAAAATGGAAATTTTTCTTTGAGATAGTGGAATAGGTGGATGACCACCAATATCCTCCTCGATGAACTATTACTTCATGAAAGCCTTGAGGAAATTGAGCTTAGATTGTATGTTTGTTTCAATGCTACGAAACAAAAACCAAGGGTTGCAAATAAGCACCCTTTGAATTTGGGTAGGAGGGGTCCAACCATAGCCTTTTAACAACTCCAAAACTTCTTTCAGATTCTGAAACGATTTTTGATGAAGAAAATCCTTGTTATGCCTAAAGGATTTTGCAATTTCATAAGAAATTTTGTGACAACCCCCCTTTCTGGTGGAGTTGTGGATGGGTCTGATATTTGGGTGCATAAATTGGAGAATGTTATATGGGATTTAAGAGTAAATGAAAGTGAATGAGGAAGCATTTTCTTTGATAATGGGAAATGGTAAGTTATCACCCATTTCCATATCATCGTCATCATCATTTGTGTATAAAGAAGGAGACAATAAGAATCAATTACATAGTAATCAATAGCCCCTGGTATGGAGGTCAGAGAAGGTTGAAAAGCGAAGAGAAAACATCATTAGGTCAGAGAGTAAGGTTTTATTAGTGTTTGGGAACGGGTATGCGGTGACGATTGGCTAGGGTTTGGTTTGGTTTGGTGATTGGCTAGGGTTTGCTATCATACACATACAATATGGTCATATGGATAGACCTCACTAAGCTCTACATTTAAAATAACAAAAAACTCAAAAGGCCAAGCTTAATCAAATAATTTTAGTACAACCCTTAAGACGAGTGTGTTTTCTACTCATAAACATAGGTTTGTGTTTTATAATTTGTAAGGTATATAAAATATTATTATTTTATAAATATTAAAAACTATATAATCTAGAGGTCAATTATGTGTATTTTATTTCTTTTTGAAATATCAATACAATGAATTGTTTTTAAATATTAAAAAATTATATAATAAATTTTAATTTTCATTATTATGCAAAGTATATGAACATTTGTGATCCCTTGTTGAGTTCCAAATCTTGAGCTTGTTCAAATGACTTCATAACCATTTTGAGCATCTCATGTAATCAATGTAATACATGTTAGCACCATGATTTGGTTAGACATGTACCAAATGTAGATTTTAACCTTGTACAATTATTTACTGCAAACATATTTTCAATAAAAGAACAGAAAAGATACAATGGAAAATACACATTACACTGAGATTTTTCCCCTGGAAACCCAAAGCGAGAAATCAATATCTTTTATATTCATCTTCACATACATTTTTTATAATACAATATAGATATAGGTGCCAGCGGCATCCAAAACCCTAATCCAATGACTTGGATTAGTCAAGAACCCTAATTCCTTATCGGAAGTAGAAAACTATCGGGGAAAAACCATGTGTCGAAAACCTCCCAAAAACGGACATGAAAACTGGTAAAAAAAAATATTCGAGGGAATTTCCCCCAAACCCCCGTGTAGGGGGTCTCTGATCCCCCTATGACCCCCGGGAAGGGGGCACTATGCCCCTCTCTAAACCCCCATTTACAGGGTTACATAATCAACAATCCAGGGCAGCAAAGCCCATAAATCCTCTACACCAAGAGAACTTCTCAGTGCTCACAAATTTTGTTAATGAATCTGCAACATTCTTTAAAGTGTTCACCTTCATCAACAACACCTTCTTTTCTTCAACCATGTCTCTCACAAAGTGATATTGAACATCAATATGCTTTTTCTATGAATGATAAGTTGGGTTCTTTTCCAAAAAAATTGCACTCTGACTGTCACAATCTATCCTTACAGCTTGTTGTACCAACCCAATACCTAAACACAATCTTTGTAACCATAATTCTTCCTTGCTTGAATGAGTGGCTTCCATGTATTCAACTTCTATAGTTGAAAGTGCCACTACAGAGTGTCTTTTTCTCAACCAACTGATTGCTCCTCCAAACAGGTTAAACACATACCCACTTGTAGATCTTCTACGATCTAGATCTCCAGCCCAGTTTGCATCCACAAAACCATGTATTTCCAACACTCTGTCCAAACCTGGTCTTCCTTGGTAGCGAAATCCATAACTAGTAGTGCCACGCAAATCCATGAAAACTCTCTTTACTATTGTCCAATGTTCCTTCCCTGGTTTTGACATATACCTACTCAAAACTCCCACCGCATGTGCAATGTTTGGTCTAGTATAGATCATTGCATACATCAAACTCCCAACTGCACTTGAATATGGAACACGAGACATGTCCTCCTCCTCTTCCCGTGTCTTGGGACACTAATCCACATATAAATTTACACCTACAGGAATAGGGACCCTGACTGGTTTACATTCTTGCATATTGAACCTCTTCAATATTGTCTCGACATATTTTCTCTGATTTAATTAGGGTTTCCTGTTTTTCTGATATCTTTTAATTTCCATGCCCAATGTTGGAGACGCCCCTGTTTTTCTAGCCCTTCACAAATTTCATTCTTAATGCTTGAAATCTAAAGGTGGTTTTCATTTTCCCCCCTGAGATATCGATGATCACTGAAGCTTGATCACACGAGCAGCGATGATTATTCTACTCTCGAAACAAGTCCTACCTTTCGTAAAAATGTTTCCTCTTTCGTTCTGCTTCGAGATCTCATAGATCAGATACTATCACGCATGTAGTTCGCACATCCCGAGTCATGAAACAACGAAGTTGTTTTAACTTTTCAATCAAGACATTAACGAGGGTAAAGTTTTCCCTAACTCATGTTTAAATGTCGTCGAGGTTTCGCGCCTCGGCGTTCACCAAACCCAAAAATTTGTTGTCATAGCCCCGATAGCCGAGAACACGAGTTCCTTATTTGAGTAACTCATGTCAAGGTTAACGGTAAAAGCTAAACCGTGGTAAAAGATTCTCTCGGCATTTTTCCACTCGGCGTTGTCCTTTTTGAAAGTTTGACCGTCTAAACCCCGATTCGCGAAGTCACGATGCATTTATAGCGTAATTAATTGATCGCTTAATCCAAGATTATCTTTCCTTTTAGTTAAGTCATGTTATCGCGATCTCGCGGCTTCGCAGCTCGGCAGGTAAATCTCCCAGAAACTTATCTTTGAAGCTCCGAGTCGCGATATGGCGAATAAAATAATTATGAGATTAATCAAGCCCCAAATCACGATTACCTTATATTAACCAAAATCGATCTTCGCAGTCTCGGGTGTTAGAGACTCAAAATGTTAAAGGAAAATCCCCGATATAACGAGTACCGAAACACTGTTAACAACGATAAAACCGTATTAATTAAGCTAAAACAATGAATATCCCGTGGTTTGATGTCCGCACGATTTACGAGGTAGCCTTTTCCTCCATGCGCCAACTGAGATTTTAAAACCGCCAAAATTTATGACATTAATGAGGAAATAGGGTAAATTGATGAATTTAAGATCAGATTTTTATGGCAAAATTTATTTCCAAATGTGATTTGACAGACTTGTTCTGAAAGGTACCGAGTTTTTTGAGTATATATAAGAGTTGTGTTTTATTATAACAAATGCATTTTCATAGCACGCAGAGCACATCACCTCTGAGTAAACTGACTTCTGTATGTATACGCAGTTCTATCGCAGAAGAGCTAAAACGCAAGCTTCAGCCATGGCTTCCGCGAAAAGAATCAAAGGCAAATGTTGAGGTTTCGGGACAAGGCTCAGACAATGTCTCTGATACTTCGCCCCGAAGTATCAACTCGGTCCTGAACTGGTCATATGTTTCAGATATTCTGCAAGTAGAATTGGTGGATTATTCCGATGACTCTGATGACAACGAAAAAGATGATTTAACCACCAAGTACAAAATAGTCATCCAATCCGGAATGCACAGAGTGGCAGCCAGACCGCGATTGCTTCCATATTATGATATGGTCTAATGGGCATTGGACCATGTGGACATACCGACTAGGACTATCATGAACGAGCAGAGAGTCACCATCGGGACTTTTCGGCTGGAGCATCTGCAAACCATGTATAAGCTGCCCATGACATCCGACTACACATATGGCGCTGAGTTCTTGGACGAGTTCAAGGAGAAGGAATTCGAACAGTATGATAAAACCATGTCCAGTTTGATAAAAGATTGGGTTTTGAACACCGCAAAGTTCAGAGCTGATACCCACGGCATATATTCAATTGCTTCATTAGAACCGCAGTACAAATATGTGGCCATGATGACATGTTGGTTATATGGGAAAGAGGACACATCGCATTTTTTCCTTGCGTGGGTGCCTCTAATGTTTTGGGTCGCCGAAGGCTGTTCCTTTAACTGAGCAAAGATGCTTTCGGATAGCTTGACCAATCGGGTCATAGAGTATCGAGAGCAGAAGGAGAATGGGAAGGCGTCGTCATTCTTCATGTCCGCATATATTATAGACGCAATTTGTTCTATGAGACCATTTCCATTGATGAGCTGGAGTTGGACTCCCGCCGAAGACGAACCCATACATGTATATCATGCAAAATTATGGAAAAATAAAGCGGAAAATTTTGCGTATGAAATTTTTAACTGGGTGATGGTGCCCCTGCATGTCACCATTTTTGGTCACCCGCCACCCTGGATCTCGGATAGCATAGTAACGAATCTGAGCAGCATAGCAAACTGGTATGTGGAAGCAGAATTTTCATACCTCAGAGTTTTCGGGGCTTCTGTTCCCCCGCATGCGCTACCATTGTTCATTCCCGACAAGCTGGCTTGTCGCGAGGTTGCCCGACAAACGGTAATTGGCGGTGTAAGGAAATAACTTAAAGGGTACTCAAAGAAGGTATGGTCGTCGTTTCCTGTTCGTTTGAATTATTATTCTTTATTAGATTTTGGGCATGCCAAAGCCGAGGCGGCAGCCCTGGAAGACCTAAATTTGGTCTCCATCGAATACAAGAAGCACGATCCACAGAGGGTCGTGAGCAATCATTTGGCTAATTGCGGGCTCAAGATATTTGAGCATGAGAATTCACCCTCGGATGACATTTTCCGAGGAGCAAGGTCCTAAGAGGAGATTCTAGCCCGGATACAATCCTTGGCATCTGAGGAAAGAGCCGATGTTTTGAAGTTCCAAGAACATCGACGTAGTTGTCTTCCCGCTGTGTTGCGAGGTGAGGGTCCAGGTATTTCAAAGACGAAACAGAAGGATGCTGAAGGTTCTAAGGATGTGACTCCCGACCAAGGAAAACACTAGGACGAGGGGGAATAAATGAAGAATCTGGAAGCAGAGAAAAAGACTCCAGACCCGCCAAAGAAACAGAATCTAGAGACAGAGATAAAGACTCCAGAATCGCCGAAGAAGCAGATTCCGTTCGATACTCCAGGAAAATCGACGAAGCAAATCAGAGAACCCATCACATCAGTTACCCCCTTGCAGTCGATGCAGGGAAATATTGATGCAGGATGGATATTCAATGAAGAGATGAGGCCCATAAGAGTAGAAGAACTCCCTCCGAATGAGTTTTTCTTTGATAAAAAGAGAAAGGCAGTAGTGAAAAGGGAATTCTATCAATAAGGAGAGTCGACTGCCAAGAAATATAAAGTCATAACTGATGGAAAGGACAAAAAGAATGAGCAATTCGCCACTGAAATAGCAGGGACACTAGGAGCATATGCCTCGGCGAATCAATTTTCAGTCGGGCTCTTAAAAAACCAACTTAAAAGAAAAAATCGCCTCATTAGGACCCTTGAAGCCAGATTGGCCACAGCAACAGAGACTGCTAAAGACCAGGCGAGCGTAGGAATGGAGCAGGCCAGGTTGGCCGATAAGAACAAGATAGAGATGCTCAAAACTAAGCTCGAGCAAGCACAGCTGGCAGTCTGGGATGGTCAGATGCAAGCGAGCCAACAGAGGGATTTGATCGAACAGCTGCAGGCTAGGGTGGAGATCGTCGAGAACAGAATGATAGACATCGGGATGTTCAAATCCCAGGCGATTGAGATTCCGAGCAGAGTCTCTGCGGCGCAGCGAAATTTGCTCGCCAAGGTAGAAGCGATCTGAGACAACTGTCTGTTGGTCAATCAGGTTTCCGAGAACTTATCTGCCAGAGAAAGGGATGCCGGAGCGGCTCGGGTCGCCTTCCAGGAGGCTGTGATAGCCACGAACAATAGGGTTTCGGCGGGTACTCCCAGGTTCACCATTTCGGAGCAAACCAGAGGAAATATTCTATTAAAGGAATGGGAGCATAACATCGCCGAAGGCAATCAGCAAGCCCAAAAGATAACCAATTCCTTAGAGAAGGCCTTTAATTCTATAGACGACGAGTTGTTGGGCATTGACAGCGGGGGCGATGCCAAGACGTTGATGCAAATAAATGTGGAAAATATCTCGCTTGATCTGAAGGAAAAGGAAGAAAGAGATTTGGCCGATATCTCTCAGATGACTATGGTGGACATATTCCAAGTAGATAAATGCATGATTAAACCCAGCGCGCGATTATGCGCCATCGACATCATAGATGGACAGATGGAAGACAGGCTGCAGCAGTTAGCACGAGAATGTTACTTCTTTGAAGCCAGCTGTCAAGAAGAACCGTCACGGCTAATATCTCAGCTGGTTGAAAGATGTGTCGCCTGTACCGAGCCCGCACGACGACAAACGTCTGGCACCAAGTGAAGACAAAGAAGGAGAAATGGAGCGATTTCCCTCCTCCTTGTCATAACCGAAATTTTGTGACTATTGAGATTCTATCGTATTTGTAAAATTGTATAAATATACCACAGAAAGAAATAAAAAAGGCTGGACCTTTTTGTGTTGATTGTAATAGAGTTTTTTACATTTGAGAAGTTAATACAAGCAAATCTGAAGATTCTCAATTCCGTCACGACTGTGTTACAAGTTTGTTTCCTTGTATCTCATATTTCGTTTCATTTCATATTCCTAATTGGTGTGCTTCGTTATAATTTAGTACGACCACTACTATAGCGAATGAGTTTTGGTTTTCTGTAATGGTTTACTGTTTTTCCTCTGTACCAACTATCAGCGAGTGTAAGACCAGTCTACATTTTCAGAATTCTACACATATTCTCTGCTACATCGATTATTTCCTTACAATTTTCCTCTTCTGTTTATACGTGAGATTTCCCTCTGATAGGAGCCTTACACTATAGACAGCTAAATGTTTTTCTCCCACCTCATACCTTTTATTAAAATATAATACAGTTACGGGAAAGAGCCTTTGATTTGCATCCCTATTTTATTCCTAAAACCGTAAATTCTCTTTTATACGACCAAATTGAGACAGCACTTAATCTCTCTCTGGAGTTTTTACCACTTCTACTGTTCCTCCATGACTGTCCCTATACCAACACAGCCTAATATCGAACCTGGACTATCGAACCAAACGCACATTGCCTTAAACCTTTTCGACACAATTCTTAAAATGGCTATTAACCGGGTCGAACTGGAACGTTCATGGGCAACCATTGAACAAGATATAACTATCCAGAAACAGTTGGAAGCTAGACAACGCCAACGTAGAAATCTTCCCTAGTTTCCTTTGTCGAAGGTTGACGTTTCTCTCTTCTCCATATTTTACCCACTTTCGGATGCCTTGACACTGTACTTCTAATCCTTAAGTACAGACTCAGGAACAACACCCAAAATGAAATTTGCAGCACCAATATCCTTCGTGTCAAATTTAGAGGACAACAAAGTTTTCACATCCTGGATAATCTCCCTGTTGTTTCCTATCAACAACATGTCATTCACATACAAGAACAAATAAATCAAATGATCACCAATTAATTTAAAATACACATAGTGATCCTCTTTGCTTCTTGTGAAGCCAAGTCCCAACATATAATTATCAAATTTTTTATACCACATCCTTGGTGATTGTTTTAAAGCATATAGATACTTTTTCAGCTTGCATACCAGCTCCTTCTTTCCCTTTACAAAAAAACCTTCTGGTTGCTTCATATAGATATCTTCTTCCATATCCCCATGTAGGAATGATGTCTTCACATCCATTTGTTCTACTTCAAAATCAAACACAACAGCAAAAGATAACAAAAATCTAATAGAAGTTAACTTGGAAACAGGATGGGAGCTTCCTGCATAGGGGTTCGGGGGCGTGCATTGGTAGAACTAGAGCCAACACACATTAACAAAACATGGTCTGGTGCACACACCTTTTGTCTCTCATTGCACAAATTCTTAAGCACACACAAAACTTTAATGGGTGCACATAACTTCGTTTGTGCGTGTGCGTGATATTTACCCAAAACTTTGGGTGCCAACAGTCCCCCACCACTGTTATTTAGCTCGTCCTCGAACCAACTACCTCATTGAGTGACGATCGCGATGGATGGAACTATCTTCAAGAGGTCATGGAAAAACTCCTTGAACTGACGATTAGGATCATTGAGGTTACCCTGAAGTTCTTGGGTGAGTTGAACAACTGCATCTGTATCGGTTGTTGTGACCTAAGGGTTTGTCAGGTATATTGTTTCCAATTTATCGATCAAGGGATTGGTAGCAACCTGTGCGTCTGTCAGCTAGGTGTAAAATATTGAGGCCTTATTGACCACATTAGTGATGAGCTCAGATATGCTTTTTTTCTCTATCTGGGCTGCATTAATCTTTTTTGTTTTAGCTGCAATAGTTGTCATCACAGTCGTGCCCTCTCCTGGAGGTAGACAAGCCAGATTATTCTTTTGATGTGCAACCTCAACCTCAACAACATGAACTTGCTCATCAATCTTAATCAAATCGGGAGGGTTCTGTAGGTGAGTCCATAAGTTGAAGTTGTATTCGACCACCCTCGAAAATTCCTTCAACCTATGTCGGCCATCTTGGATAGTTTCTTGGGCCAACATCAATTTTTTTTGCAACAAAATTACCTCTAGGTCTGTTTGATGGGGTGGTGGATGCAGAGTTGTAAGTAGGGAGTCCAAATGTTGTAGGTGGGCCTTCACGACCTAGAGATTAAGACATGGGGGAATTTCATAACCTTGTGATGAGGTAGTCAGTATCTGCGCATACATACTTTCCACCATCCCGATAAGGTCAGTGAAAGTGGTACTAATCTTAGTATATTGAGCCTTGGCGGTGGCATGTACCTTAAAATCCGTATCATATTGCTACTGTAAGGCTTAGTGATCCTGAATTTCCTTTTGATAACGCTCACGAGTCTGATTATACGCAACAATGTCCACCTGATGTTTTAGTTGTAGTTGTTCATAAGCACGGCCAAGAGTTTGGTTTTGTTCACTCAATTCTTAAAGTAGAGTGGAAACACAGTTATGCACTACTACGGTCGAAATTGGTGCCAACAAGATGTCGATATTGGCCATGTCCATTGGATTTGGCATTGATGGGTTAAATTGAAGAACCTATGCAAGAATACTGGAACTGCTCATTGGCGCTAGTGGTCATGGTATGGTGTCAGATGGCACCATTTTTCCCTCACGTTGGCAACAGAGATGGTCGATATTATGAATAGCCTCTCCCTGTATTTTTTTTTGCAACAACAATTTCTTTTGAGTGCATCGATCAAAATCGTTATGCCAGTTACCATCGAGCCTTGACCCTATTGTATAGTGGGAGTGGAACCGTGAATGATTCGACTAGTTTCATGGCCTTTTTGCACTGGTTGGGGTAGACTATGTGAATTGTTGCGCGATGCATGGGTCTCGAGGACACTTGGATGAGGTGTTGCTATTGGATCCCCCCCTCGTAGGGCCCATACATTGTGCCTATAGTTGCACAACTTCAGCCTGTTTTTGATCTTGGTTTCACTTAGTGTGTGTTTAGAGAGTCTCCATTTCTTCATATGGGATTGGTTGTAGATGTGTTGGCCACTCAGTGACCCCTTGTTGGATGTCTTCTTTTGTGACGTAGAACGGTATTAGCGCCATTGCATCCCCCTGATCACCACTGAGATAGATGTACACATTATGAAAATTACATTCAAACATAAGGTAACTAGCATACATGTCAATAATATTGTGCAGAATGAACATTTGCAAAGCATTTGCCTGGATAAGTTGCTAATACCACTATTGAAAGATTGTGTCATGGGATTCTTGGATGGCAGGGTCCTTACTTTCGTGCAACTTGAGAAAATGGGGATTTCCAAACATGGGCCCAGTCTTAGAAGATCATTCAAAGCCTTGAGGGCCTTCCAAAGAACCATGGCAAGGAGTAGAAAAATCCAACTATAATGAAATTCCTTCCCAAGGTTTTTGGAATCCAGGCAATCTTCAATGAATTCATTCAGTATGTAGCATCCCCAAACCATCTAGACACCTAAGAGACACCACTCCACAACGATGATGATCCCAAGTGGGCATTTCTCCTTTGAACAATTGTGCAAGAGTTTACAAGTGATCAATTGGGTAGAAAATTGGATCAACCGAGCACTTATTTCAAAAATTACCACCTCACGTGATCCCCAACGTGTACTCTACATGCCACACACCTCGTTCTAGAAAACATCTTTAGTAGTTTGTTATTTTTTGGGCTCTTATACATGCATGTGTAACCCTCTAACCTTGTGAATTGTTGTTGCATCAACCATATATTTTCCCCTCAGCCAAAGGCATCCCCCATGGAGCCAAGTAGGAAGCAGATGCAAATAGTCACTGAACCCCATGGCTAAAGTGAGGGAAATCGACTACGGACAATATGACGGCCCGTCGGAGAAGTTTGGCCCAGTTTTGTGTTATCACTAGTTGTTGGAAGTTTGCACTATGAACCACCTTCGCATAATTAGGAAAAGCCAACGATGGAAATTGTTTTGGGTCTTGAATGTCATAATTGATGAAGTGAACATATGGTACTCTTCTCATCCAGGATCTTATAAAGCTCACATTTCAGGGCGGTGGCGGCTCTGGTACATGTCTATCTTGGGTTATCCTTGACTTATTATGGGCCTGTGAATTGCTTGATGAAGCCATTGAAACAGTTTCAGAGGATTTTGTTGTTTGCTATCGTTAAGCTGAGTATATTGTAGTTTTGCTTAGTTCTTCTTGAATCTTCCATGGTGTTGAAGTTATGAATTCCTTGTAGAAATAGGAATGTCGATGCTTAGCCAGACAACTATTACCTTGAAGAGAGGAAAGTTGTCAGGTAGGTACGGTAGTATTGTTGAGGAGGAACGCCTTAAGTTGCTAATAACTTGGAGTGTCGTATGGTTTTCTTCAACCCCCACCAGAACAATCACACTTAGATCATCATGGTAGTCCTTTCCAAGTACTCGAGAGAGGGTTTCATGATGCGTCCCCACCAACAATTTATATTCTCAAGCCTCCTCATCCCTTTGCATGCCCTTTTTTCATTATGATGTATGGCCATTCTAATTTAATGTCAAATGTGCATAATTGTCGAACAGTCGCAATATTTACTATCGGTTATCATCTTAAAAGCGATCCCCAAGGCACCGTACAAAAAATATGTTAACATTTATAGTATGAAAAGATTTGGATTGTCGTACTTTAATTGTGATAGTAACATCTTCGTACATGCGCAAGTCTTATTCTCTAGGGGTGCCACACAAGTTTATTCCACACCCTTGCATTAGTCCATGCTTGATTTATTGGCCGAAGCGACCCCTAGCAGGTTGCAGTACTTCCTCACTCATGCCCAACCGATCAACTTCTTCCATGGAGGAATCAGAATAGGCTCGGTCGGATCTTATAGTAACTGGAAATGGTAAATCCACTTCATATGAAAACACCTTAAGCAACTTTTTCAAAATATCAAAAGTAAATGAAAATGGTAAATATACTTCATATGAACGGATATATGTCTATACAAATGTTTCAAGAGCCTTACTATAATCAATCAATAAAAAATTTTGAGATTTAGAATGGATCCAGACCCTAGGCTGTGAACACATTCCATTAAAATATTGTAAGTTCCATGAGTGCAGTCACATATTTAAGGAATGACCATGCAATGTAGAGAACACACAAGGTGAAGTTGAGGATTTTATAGAGAGGGAGGGTTTTACCAAGGTTTCAAGCAAGTGCAAACCAGGGAAGAAACCTACCAAAGCCACCTCATCCAACCAAGGCAAGGAGACCAAAATCTTCCAAATATTGGCTTCTTCGGGGGAGGCTGAACTCCAAACAGGTGAACCTTTAATGGCCAATGAAGAGAAGCATCCCAATATGAACTACCCAAAGGAAGATCCCAAATGAAAAAAGATGGAGGCTCAAGACCCTAATCCATAGAAAAGTGAAAGGAATCCAAAGGACCTAGATATGGACATAGAGGAGGAAGTATATCAAGACTTGGAAGAGGAAAATACTCAACAATAACATGGACCTGAAATCGATGGAGATGGACCTACTAGATCTCATTAGTTGTGTGTAGAGACCTTCACCTAACTAACCTTCCTAAGACTCAACTTCAACAAACTCTAGACGGAGCTCATGAAGGGAAAAAAAAAGCTTGGTGCTTTAGATCAAAACCATAACACAAAGAGAGGATTGGGCATCATAACTACTCCACTCAAATCACAAAAAAAAATCGCTGCAGAGGAAAATAAAAGGGGAAGGAAATCATTGAAACAAAAATTGGAAGAGGCATGGGAACTTTTAGTGGATTTAGGACAAGCTAAAACTCTTCCAGAGAAGTATCCATCCTCCTAGCACAAGGTTTAAAATGAAATAATTCATTTCATGGAATATCATAGGAATTAACGCTCCAATAAAACATTGTCTACTAAAAAATAAAATAGGTAAAGAACAACCTTTGATCTTAATGCTACAAGAAACTAAATGTGATTGTAACACAATGTTGATCATACCCACAATATGTTGGAGAGGATGTGAAGTCCTAGCCACTAATGTTTATGGAGTTTGTGGAGGAATCCATCTCCTTGGGGGGAATACTTCAAGCTTTCAATTCAAAATTCCTCACCCTATGTCCCAAGGAGATCAAGGCCAACATACTAGATAAATTTCGTCATATTTCTCTGTGAAGTATGATTTATAAACTAATAACTAAAGATGTTGGCAATAGGCTAAAACCCATCATGTCTAAAATTAATTCCCAAGAACATCAAATCCCTAGGCATGCTAATCAAAATAGACATGTCTAAAGCCTATGATAGACTCCACTAGAATTTCCTTGAGCAAATGCTAAAAGCCTTTGGTTTTTGTCTAGAATGGATATCCTGGATAGAAAACTTTGTCTCCTCTACTTTCATCTCAATACTTTTCAATGGTTCCCCATTCCTTACCTTCAATCCCTTGTGAGAAATCAGGCAAGGAAAACCTATTTCCCCTTTTTTATACATCCAGATGGAAAAAGACCTAGGTAGAAGTCTCAAACTGGACATCACTAGGCAAGCTCAAGGGGATTCATCTTCACCAAGACATCGACGCTCTATCTCACCTTTATTTTGGGGATGACATTATGCTCATGGGAGCTCCCACAGTTCATGAGGAAAAATCCATTAAGAAGATCTTGGATACCTTCATGCTAGCCTCTAGAGTTAATGAAAAACCAAGGTAAGTCGTTCATTTATTTCTTTAACACTCTGGTGAACATCCAAACAAATATATCCAAGATCTCGGGCTTTCACGGAGGATCCCTTCCATCCAAATACCTAGGAGCCCCTCTAATGGATAATTCCTTAAGAAACACCTCATGGGAAGATCTCCTATCCAATTTGGATAACAAATTGTGTATTTGGACCTTTAAATTTCTATCCATGCTAGGCAAAATTATCCTCATAAAATCAATGCTTCATTCTATGCCTCTTTGTCTTTTCTTCATCCTTGTAGCACCATCCAAAATCATCAAAGCCATTAGAAAATTGTAGTGTTTGTTTCTCTAGAAATGTTCAAATAAGGGAAGATAATGGTTCTTGGCGGCATGGGACTTTGTATGTCTCAGAAAATAGGTAGGAGGACTTGGCATCAAGGACCCCCATACCATAGGAAAGGCATTGGCAGCGAATACTTGGTGGCAATGGTTTAAATGCAAATAAGAGATTTGGGGGGGAATTTGGAGGGCCAAATATGAAGGGAATATAGAGGAGGAGGCTCTAATTCGGATGGAGGGATCTTGCCAAGGAAATATGATATGGAACAATGCCCAACAACACAAATCTTTAGTCCAACAACGCGGCTTCTACAAAATTAAAGGAGAAACATCTACCCTCTTTTGGGATGACTCTTGCCATAGCAGGAGCGCAAACGAGGATCATGGGACTCTTTGCAACAGGAAAAGATCACCCTCCAAGCCTTGGGGTGGAACATTGTCCACCAATATTGGGAGGCAACTCTGGAACCCACCCAAGACTCATATCAATCATGGACATTGTGAGCTAGCTAGCTATTTGAATTGAATGAAGAATCACGTGGAAACCTAGAAGGCCAATTATGAACAAGGAGAATTGACTTTAGACAAGGTTCAGACATCCTTAGATGGGGAAACCAAGGGGATGGAAACTTCAAGGTAAATCATGCCTATGCCCTAGAATATAAAAACAATTGCTTTAACAAATAAAGGATATGGTAACAAATATGGACTTGGGATCTCTGGTTGAATATCTCAACCTTTCTCTGGCTCCTAGCAAGGAAAAAAACCATAACTTGGGACAAACTCCTAAAACGTGGCTTTGAGGGTCCATCCTTTTTCCATATGTGAAGAAATGATGAGGAAACAACGAAACACATTTTTAATCCCTACTCAGAAGGACTTATGTGGGACAAATGAGTTGGGTTATTCAGACAATCAAATAGACGAAGGAATGGCATTGTCCAAATGCTAGAAAATTGGTGAGTCTCACCTTTTGAAAACCCAATTTTCAATAAAGCTTAGATCCTCTTCCCGATATTTCTACTTTGGGAGATATGGAAAGAATGCAAGAGACATATCTTCAAACATCAAAAGAAGGGAAAAAAGACCATATGGCAATCCTTTTAGTTGAACATTTGAGAATCTATCAAGACCATCATGTGGTTTGAAGAAGCCAAGGATCCCCAATGAACGAAAGGACAATCTTCTTAGCATGGGGTGTTGATCAGTGCATGTCAACCTCCACCCAGTCTAATCCCAAGCCTAAGGTTCCACCAAGGGAATCTTGGTCCCGACCCCTCCCCACACTTCATTAAGCTCATCTTTGATGGGGAATCCAAGGGAAGCCATGGGCCATTTGGAGTGGATCTATCCCTACTACATTGGACAAAATACCAACAATGGTATTGAATTCATTGTCATGGCGAAAGTTCTGCAACTAGCGAACCAATTTGGATACAACATCATTCTTGAAGGAGATTCTTTAATTCCAATCCGAGCTCTAACTAGGTTTCCATGTGGCTCTAAGACTAACAAAATCTCTAAGAATTGGCATCTCTCACCTAGGTTGGAGCTAGTCTCAAATCTCATTGAGGCCATCTCTTCCATTACCCCATCCCACATTCGTCGAGAAGTGAATGGACTGATGGATAGGCCAGCCAACAAATGGCTTTCACAATCCATGAATAAGTTTATTTGACTAAAATGAATGGATAAAATGAAAAAATATTCTCTAAAGTTAATAGCCCTAAAGCTTAGCTCAAGTGCTCATGAGCCAGATGTGAGATCTCTCCTCCAGGTTGGGGAGGTCATGGGTTTAACTCTCTTGATTCCCTCGAGGTTAGGTGCTTGGAACTTAGACACTGATAGTTCACCCCATTTACCATTTGTAGATCATGGGGGAGTACTTGAGCATTATTTTGTGAGGTTTTCTTTGGAAAACAAATGCCCTAATGCTAAGGGGCTTATCTAAGTGAAGACATGTCCTACTAAAGTTTTAAAGGATAGAATTCAAACCAATGTGTCATCCAATTTAATTAAAGTCAATTCAAGTGCAATCTTGACTTCCTTCCTACCACGAGGACAATGATATAAGTGATCTTCCCTCACATAGATATCAATTGGTAGAGAATAAAACTTAATTACATATCTTAGCACATAATTCTAGGCCCAATCAACCATCATCTACCTCTAGGAAAATAGTGTGAAAAATTGTTGTTCACCTTCAAGGTAAGACATTGCTCCTCCATTCCATGTATAGACAACTTTAGGCAGTCTTCTTTCTCTACAATAGTGTCTTGTGTGGATGTCCCAAGAGTGGCAATTAATTCAATGTCTTATACTTGTAATGACTAGCCAATGAGTTTTGTTTCTCTTATGTATATCCCAAGACTAGGATTGTCGAGTATAAGCACTATCCTCATGAGCTCCTTCAAACATGCTTGCATATATTTCCTTAAAATCTTGTTAATTTAACAAACATCAAACATCTTATTATATAACTTCTAAATATTATTAATTGTAATCTCACAATTAGCTTTGGTATGCGAAGGGTAAAATCACATCAAGAAATCACATGTCGGGGGAGGCTAAGTTAGGAAAGAGTTAGTGACCTTAGGTACATAAACAAATAGCTAATAATAGATCATGATAAAAACATATGATTGCCATATAACTATTGAAACAATAAAATATTTTTTTGTTGAAAAAATAATTCAATAAATAATATGCATAGAAAAATATCACATAATATATGTTTTATATTGTAGTGTAATGTTCATTCATTGACTATTTTGAATGTAAAGAGAATAGTCCCATATTGAAATTGCAACAAATAAAAATGCAAGAAAAATCCATTACCCAAATGTTAAAAAATCATTGATAACAACTAATTAAGTTTGTGGGCAAATGCTATGAAATATATTTTACAAATCATAGGATAATCCAATAAATCCAATTATCTTTTATTTTTAGGATTCCATTGCAATGGAATGCATAATCCGAACTTTTGTGATGAAATAATGGTTATGCCATGGATTAGGAAACATAATTTATTGTAGAGAATCAACCTCTACCAATTTGTTGATTTTTCACGTGACCTTTCAACCTTTCATGTTGTTTGACATTGCAAGATCCAACTTTCCTTCATTTCTAATATCCACAGATATTTTATCTTCGGATGAAATGTAGTACACAATGCCATTATTATTCGCGACCTTGACATGCAATGAAATCTGGGGAATTTATAACTAGGCCTTCACCATTTTTCTTGTTATCGTTCTTATTTTTGTTCCATGATAGGTGTTCTCAATGGTAATGCCATTTATTGGCACTTATTAAGTCGATGATTCTCACGCCAACATATCTAAATGTTTGCATAGAGAGATCAAGACCAATAGTGGAATATTGGTTTCTTGCTCGAACACGGTGAATTTGCTTTGTCAGAGCATGGCAAGTTACGTTTTGCATTTGACAATGTCGTTTAGTGGTATCAGAGTTCTCCTAGATTCTTCTTTTAATCAAGCAATCAATTCTTTAATCCTTTCAAGTTTTGTACGACCATGAATATCAATATTTGTTGGCATTAATCCTATACACAATGATAGTAACTTCTACACTAGCTGCAATGCTCCCTTACAGAACCTAGAAGCAAGCTTTCCCTTGCAGAGTCTACCATCATGGACCTACCATAATCTCAAAAAATTTACAAACCTTTGCAAGAATTTTGCAGCGAAAACTACAACAACATTCATATTGGAGAGATATTTATATGTTGCATCTCTACAACCGACACACTTTATAATATTAGTGAATATTACTCTCTATCACTAGATATAGGAACACATGAAAGGAATCGAAGAGATTTTTCATAAAGTAGGTACACCTTACGCAATATGACTTAATTGTGGCATGTAGCATTATATTACAAAATTTGATGTAGGTATACACTGTTGCATGTGGCCCAAGCCCGATTGCCAATACTACAATTATAAATAATTTTGTCAGGCTACCACCATGTATAAACATCAAATTTATGATTTTATGATTTTAATCCATTATGTTTTAAATTTGAAGGGTCCGAAAACGAAAAAAAAAAATGGTGGAATGTCAAATTCCAAGGCTGATCACCAATATTAGTAGAAGAAGACAAGGTTGATGAAACTTAGTGTGATATAAGGGCATTACGGGATTTTTGGTTTAGTGTGTTGTAAGGTCATTTGGCATGTTTGCTCAAGGTTATAATGGCCAAAAAGACAGACCAAACTTCAACCTGTCATCATTGTAAAAAGACTATGCTTTGGAAGTAGTTTTTATATATCATACAATTTTCCTAATGTAATATGAAAATCTCTTAAATTTCCATGGGAAGAAAAATGTTGTGAATAAAAGGTCACCATATATTCATATTCATAGAGCAAATGAAAAATGACAATATTGTACTTCATATTACATCAATAATTCCTTCAAGAATGTAATACGAAAATCTCTTACATTTCCACGGGAAGAAAAATGTTGTGAATAAAAGGTCCAAAAAATAAAATTGCAGCAAATTTTATTAATCTGGATAGGTCCAATCCCTTTTTCCTCGATTCTTCCTTTCTAACAAATCCTCCTTTCTAATCATTTACTTGCCCTTATTAATAGCAAATCCTCGTTTCTAATCATTTACTTGCCCTTATTAATAGCAAATCCTCGTTTCTAATCATTTACTTGCCTTATTAATATTAGGGGGATACAGATTTCTTAAATTATTTAATAATAGGGTGTGGGGTGCTTTTCAAAGCACTACTTTAGTTGAGGTGGGCTCCTATATTATATAATGGCATTGTCTAGTTTTTTTCATAAGAATCTAAATTTATATAAATTTAGATGAAATTGCAATTTTCAGTTGTTTCAATTGTATTTTTGTTGTATGAAATTTCTAAGAACTTTGTATTTTTGTTGTATGAAATTTCTAAGAACTTTGAATACTAGAGATTGATTCAACTGATCAATAGAGATTTTAAAGTCTTAGCCTTCAACAATTGCTTAGGTTAAATAATAATAATTGCTACCAATAAATGCTAATATGGATGAGAAACTCTGTTTTCTAGACAAAATGCATATATAGATAGACAAGGGTAATGAACCAAATGCATATATAGATAGATTGCATATATAGATTAAGGAAGGGTAATGGACCATTTCATCAAACAAATGAAGTAGACATTGTAGATTATTAACAGCATGAATAAAATCCCTCAATATTTTAAGAACGAAAATTGTAAATAAACTGCATCGATACAATCAGAGGTTTTTAGTTTTTAAGAACGAAAATTGTCAATAAACTGCATCGAAAATTGTCAATAAACTGCATCGATACAATAAGTTTAGTTTTTACAAAGATGAGAGAGGTTTTTGATGATGAGACGACTATACAATCAGAGGCAGCTCCCCCAGAAAACAGATGGTAAATGCACTAAGTCTCCTTGTTAATAATCAACTTTCCTACTATGGTAAATATCCAGCAGAATTGAGGAGTCAGCGTTCTTATTAACATATATCTCCAAGAAGCGTTTTTCTGTGCAGTAAAATATATTAGGACCAATCAACTCTGTTTTCAACACTTGCCTGGACTTCAATGCCTCCATTACTCTGTACCTAGGAATAATTCTCTTCTCCAAACTGCATCCAAACAGAGCTACAATCCAATG
This sequence comes from Picea engelmannii, assembly GCA_009831015.1. Classification (NCBI taxonomy): domain Eukaryota; kingdom Viridiplantae; phylum Streptophyta; class Pinopsida; order Pinales; family Pinaceae; genus Picea; species Picea engelmannii. The sequence continues at coordinate 4,713 of ML801119.1, read as the reverse complement.
GAAACCCCACAGATTTGACCAGATAATCCACATGATGCTTCACATTTTCCTCTGAATACCCCAGAATCAACGGCCACCGTCTCAATAATTCCGAAACTTGCTTTTCTGAGAAACAACTGCTCAAACACTGCAATCTTCGTTCTATCTTTTCTTTCCCTACACCCAAAATATTACGCAAAACAGCAGCAAACATTTTTGATCCCTTCTGACACCCGAGATCCTCGGCCTGTTTAAACGACTCCAAAACCTTTTCCTCCGGAGCCGAGAGTAAACGAGGCTGAGTGGCGATTAGCTCTGATAATGCTTGACCCTCAACACACAATTTTCGCAAGAGTGAGATTGCGGATTTAAGCCTATCCTCTCTGCGATTAAATATCCGTGCATCATTTATAACTAGTTTGGCGATATCCTCTTCCTTCATGAAAGTCCTGAGGAGGCTGAGCTTAGACTGTATGTTTTTTTCAGCGCTAAGAAACAAAAAGCAAGGGTTGCAAATAACCACCCGTCGAATCTGGGCAGGTGTGGTCAAACCACAGCCTTTTAACAACTCCAAAACTTCTTTCAGATTCCGGCACGATTTTTGACGAAGCAAATTCTCGTCATGCTTAAAGGCTTTTGCAATTTCTTCAGGTGTTAAACAGCAATTGTTGATAAGAAATTCTGTGATAATCCCCCTGCCTGGTGGAGTTGTGGATGGGGCTGATATTTGGGTGCAGAAATTGGAGAATGTTATATGGGATTTGAGAGTAAATGCATGTGTATGAGGAAGCATTGCCTTTGATAATGGGAAATGATTAGTTATCACCCGTTTCCATATCGTCATATATGTGCAGAAGGAAGGAGGCGATAAGAAGCAATTACCTGGTAATCGATAGCCGCAGGGTGTGAAGGTCGCAGAAGGCTGCAAAGCGTAGCGAAAACATCGGTTTGGTCAGAGAGTAGGGTTTTCTATTGTTTGGGAACGGCTATGCGACGGTGATTGGTTAGGAAATTTTTAGGTTTTGGTGAGTGGCTAAGGTTTGGTTTGGAAATTTTTAGGTTTTGGTGACTGGCTAGGGTTGGGTTTGGTTTGGTTTGGTGACTGGCTAGGGTTTGCTATCATACGCCTACACATGTAGTATGGTCATATGGATAGACCTCACTAAGCTTTACATTTTTAATAAGAGAAAACTCAAAAAGCCAAGCTTAATAAAATAAATTTAATACAACGCTTAAGACGAGTATGTTTTCTTCTCATGAACTTAAGTTTGTGTTTTATAATTTTACATTTATATGAATGGTAAGGTATATAAGATATTATTATTTTATAAATATTAAAAAATTATATAGTCTAGAAATCAGTTATGTATATTTGATTTCTTCTTAAAATATTAATATAATATTTTTTTTTAAATATTAAAAACTTATATAATAAATTTTAATTTTCATTATTATACAAAGTATATGAAAATTTGTGCTCTCTTGTTGAGTTCCAAATTTTGAATTTGTTTAAATGACTTCATAATCATTTTAAGCATCTCATGATATCAAAAAAAATACATTTTAGCAACATGATTGGGTTACACATTTATCAAAGTCACGTGTTTTGCAAAGAATAACTACATATATATCTCGAGTCACGTGTTTTGCAAAGAATAATTACATATATATCTCTGCATTGTATTGTAGATTATACTTGATATAATGTTCATGAAGAAGATTATTTCGAGAGTCCTTGGCTTGATTTTTATTAGTGTTGGACTCCCTTAGCATATGTTTCCTTCGTATAGCCCATGATAGTTTAGGTGTTTCCTTAACATATGTTTTTTTCATATAGTACATGATAGCTTGATTTTTATTAGTGTTGGACTCCTTTAGCATATGTTTCTCGTGTTTCCCCTTGGGGTTAGACTTTTTATGGACATTAGGGCCGACAGTTTACCTCGTTTACCATCCACGAAGTGGGGAAGTACTCGGGGGTTTCCCGTAAGATATTACCTCAGAAAAATAAAAGTCAAATTGATGATTTTATTACTTTAATCAGTCACATTTTAAATTTGAAGGGTCCTATCAAATAAGCCTTGAAACCAAAAAATGTTATATGGAACATCAAATTCCAAGGCTGATCACCAATGTTAGTAGAAGAAGAGGTTGATGAGACTTAGTGTGTTGTAAGGGCATTCGGGGATTTTTGGTTTAGTGTGTTGTAAGGGTATTGTGGGATTTATGTTCCTATTTTTAGTTTAATGTGTTGTAAGGGCATTTGACATGTTTCTTGAAGGTTACAATGGCCAAAAATACAAGCCAAACTTCATCGTATTATCATCGTGAAAAAACTATGTCTTAGAAGAAGTTTTTCTGTATCATGCAATTTTCCTAATGTAATATGAAAATCTTTTACATTTCCACATAAAAAAATGTTGTGAATAAAGGTCAAAGTATATGATATTCATATAGCAAATGAAAAATGGCAATATCGTACTTCATGTTACATCAATAATCCCTTGAAGAGGTTGTCAACAACCCATTTCAACCATGTTAGACGACATGAACCAAAAACTACATTTGCTAGACTGATTTTTTTGGAGATTCGTTGAAAATAGAAACTTTATTTTTGACCTGGCCTCTATTATTATTAAGCAAGTCCGTGGGGCGTAATCTCGATAGGTCCAATCCTTTCCTCCTTGATTCCAGTGGTTAAGAAGAACATGTGGCATAATAGCAAATCCTCCTTTTTAATCATTTACTTGCCCTTATTTAATATCAGGGGGATACGGATTCCTTAAATTATTTAATAATAAGGTAGGGAAAAACGCCTTAAATAATGTAGGTGTTGTTTTTCTACAATCCCATTACCCAATCAACGCATTACTTTCGCTGAGGTGGTGCCCCTATATTAGATAATGAAGTTGTTTAGTTTTTTTTTGTTGGAATTTGGAGATATAAATTTGGACGAAATCTTAATTTTTTGTTGCTTAAATTGCATTTTTGAATGCATAAATGGATTCAGCATGCTGAAAAAACTCTGGGGCACTCGGATCATACAAACTTAGTCACTCAAATCTATAGACCCAACAATTTCTCCTTAATCACTCAAATCTACTGATCCAACAATTTCTCACCGAATTTCAGATAAAATTAAACAAAAAATATCCCAAAAAAAACTAAAACACTGGTATAAATTAAAGCCATAACAAAGATAGATAACAGTTATTACTTATATAAGACTGATTACTAAGAATTCTTATTCAAAGTGGAAGGGCTTGGAATGAGATCGATCCTAAGCTCTCTAATAACTCCGAATACTCAAAGAGATTGAACTGATTGATAGCACTCAACAAGTGTGAGGCTTAAATAATAATAACTAGGGCCACAATATTCTAAGGGTGTTTTGAAATTCATGAAAAATAGAAACTTTACACTATATACTTTGAAATCCATAGAAAATAGAAACTCTACATTATATATTAATAATTTAATTTTAAGGTCAAGGTTAAGTCAAACATTAAATTGGTGTATGACATTTTCTTGTTTGTGGGACAAGAGATCTCCTCAGTTTAAGAATTTAACTGTTAAAGTCTATAAAGTCTACAAAGGTGTACATACTCTACCTACCTTCTTTGGATTTGAACCTGTAACCTTCTAGGAAGAAACACATGTTCTTAACCATTAAAATCACTCAAACTATACTAAAACAATAATATGAAAGCAAACATGCCCCAACACATGCAAACATTCATTCATCCAAACAAACTTGGGCACAAAGACCAGCTCTAGAAAGATCCAATCCCTCAACCACGACTACTTAATAATCGTTCAAAACTGCACAGACAGCTCTGATTACTATGATAGCAGGCATACGTGCACAGATCACTAAATAAAATGGGTTTCTTCAGTATCCCAGTTTTTCCGCGGTGTCACCGTTACATAAAGAAGTAGCCCTACTAAGTACGCAAGGCATTCAGATCGGCCCAAGGATACACAAACAATTTCAAAATATTATATCATTTGAACTACTTGGCTTGGGTTTGAGACCTGCAAATGAAGAAATGTGTACCAAGGAACCACCAATAAGTTATAATAATAAGGATCAGAAACCCTGTTTTCTAAACAATAATAATAAGGATAACAAGGAACTAGCAATATAGACATATAGATAGACAAGGGTAATAGACAAGGGTAATTTAAGTTATAATAATAAGGATCAGAAACCCTGTTTTCTAAACAATAATAATAAGGATAACAAGGAACTAGCAATATAGACATATAGATAGACAAGGGTAATGGACAAGGGTAATGGACCTGAAACCCTGTTTTCTAGAGAAAATGCATATATAGATATAAGTGGATTAGAAAACAGGTTTTCTGGACAAAATGCATATATAGACAAATGAAGAAATGTGTACCAAGGAACTACCAATAAGTTATAATAATAAAGATCAGAAACCCTGTACCTTAATAAGGATAACAAGGAACTACCAATAAGTGCTAATATAGATATATAGATAGACAAGGGTAATGGACCAGAAACCATGTTTTCTAGACAAAATGCATATATAGATATAAGTGGATTAGAAAACAGGTTTTCTGAACAAAATGCATATATAGACAAATGAAGAAATGTGTACCAAGGAACTACCAATAAGTTATAATAATAAGGATCAGAAACCCTGTACAATAATAAGGATAACAAGGAACTACCAATAAGTGCTAATATAGATATATAGATAGACA
>ML801118.1:344029-356168 GCA_009831015.1 Picea engelmannii | reverse complement strand
TCATATCGTTATCCATCAAACAAACTTGGGTTCTCCAACTTCTCATGGCCATAACTCTCTAACCCTGAGGAGTTATGTGACGTTCCGCATACCACCAAAAATTGGCATGACAAGCACTATCCATATAGGATAGTTTCGCTGAAAAAATCACTAACCTTAATCTCATTATTCAACAAATAAGCATGGGTTTTCTAACCATACTTCTAGGATAACTCAATCCACAAAGCATCTTCCCATGAGGGATTTCACCATAAGGGGACCACTTTGGAGTTCATCCATTTGTACTTATTATCAACCATGACAATACAATAATGATTCATCTTTACATCAAACAAATTTGGGTCCATTACCCAAACATTTGTGCTACTTGAATTCGCTATCGTACTTTCTCCAAGGGTTGACATCAATCTACAATATCACTCTCCAATAGTTTACATCAATGACAACCAACAATCCATACCAACTATCCATCAACCTAAGCTTACTGTCTGACAATCTCCCCCTTTTGCATTGATGGAAACACCAACATTGATGGAAACACTTAGTCATGATAACATTCATGTGTATACTCTTTATCAATGTTTCTATCTCTCCCCCTTTGACATCAATGGCAAAGGGTATCTCCCTTTGAGGCTTCTCCCCCTAACTGAACTCTCCTTGGGGATTCTCCCCCTGTCTACATGCGTTTGATTTTTCTTTGTGTTTATAATCCTCTGATTACTCTCTTTCCCTTCATATGAATAATAGCTCCCCCTTTGATAAAGGGTATCATTCTAAAGTCATATCACTCATTCTTCCCTTGTGACAATCGATCCCCTTGGAAACATGCCTTTATGCTCTCTCTCCAAGAATTTACCTTTTGCATCTGATAAATCTCTCCCCCTTTGTCATATTTATGGTGCTTCCTCATGTACATCTAAGACATATAAGATAAGCATTCAAAAGTATTCATTTTGGAGTAGAAATTACTCCTAGTCTCTAGAGAAGATATTCAAAGGCTTCCTATGGAAGTGGTTTTGTAAAGATGTCTGCCACTTCTTCTTTTGTGCCCACATACTCAACTTTGATGTTGTTTTCTGCAGCCTCCTCCCGTAGAAAGTGATACTTGATTGGAATGTGCTTCGTCTTGGAGTGCATTACGGGGTTGTTTGAGATATTGATGGTGCTTGTATTATCAAAATAGATTGGAATGGGCTCATCATACTCAACCTATATATCTATCAGAGTTTGTTTCATCCAAAGAACCTATGTACAACATGATGTTTCTGCAATATACTCTGCCTCGATTGTAGATAAAGATATTGATGATTGTTTCTTGCTTAGCCATGATACTAAACACTCACCCAAGTAGAACATTGCTCCATTGGTGCTTCGTCGATCATCAATACAACCTTCCCAATCTACATTTGTGTAGGAAATAAGTGATAGATCCTTTCTTTTTGGATACCATAATCCAAACTCTTATGTTCCTTTGAGATATCTAAAAATCCCCTTCACTACTAATACATGTGATTCTTTTGGTGCTACTTGAAATCGTGCCACCTATCCAACTGCCTGAATTACATCTAGTCTAGATTTTGTCACATATAGTAAGCTACCAATCATTGACTTGTATTGCCTCTGGTTTGTAGAATTTGAATCGTCATATTTTCTCAACTTGCAACTGGTTTGCATAGGAGTGGTAACTGGTTTGCAATCTTACATTCTGAACCTCTTTAGCATTTCTCTGATATACTTAGTTTGAGAAATAAACATTCTTTGGTTTCTTTGACATTTATGAAGACCCAAAAACAAGGATAGTCCTCCAAGTAATGACATTTCAAATTCATTATGCATATCCTTTTCAAATTTCGGGCTTAACCTGTCATTAGTACTTCCAAAACAATATCATCAACATAAATTTCAATTAATAAAATATTACCTTGAGTTACCTTGATGTAGAGGTTGTTGTTTGCGCTTCCTTTCCATAGTTCGTAAGGAGTTTTGTCATTGTTGTTTCCAAGCATTACTCTGTTTTGAATGTGCACTGATGTATGCACTGCAAGTGTCCAAAAACTATCTGTCAATTTGGAATCCATTAGCATTGTTCGAGCCATTTCCTATGTAATTATCATCCATTATAATAATGTTCAATTTTCTTTGAACCACTCTCTAAACCAATCTATGAATCCATTATGTCACCCACTGTCATATATCTATCCAAAACTGCTAAGTTTTATTACGAACCCATCTCTGTCTATACTGTCCAAGACTCTACTTACACAACTGTCCATAATACTGACCCATTTATCACTATACTATCATGAAGTCTTGATTAATCTATCAAACTCTACTTCTACTAATTGATTTCTCTTAATCTATCTTCTTAAACTTTGCAAGTTGCTCTAAGGATGGTTCTTTGGTCTTTCATAGCTATCGCATAGACTCCCCCTGTCTAATATTCATATTACTTGGGAGTCTCTAAGACAGATGGCTCATAACAATTCCTTCTCTGATGGGTATTCATCATCATCTTCATTGATAGATTCATCATCATCTTCATTGGTAGATTCATTATATCACTGAGCTTTGACTTCTTTCTTTCTATCTGTGGATTCATCTTTTACTACAATGCCTTAAAGTACAATCTCTTGAAAATGTTCATTATTTACCTGTCCTTCCTTTCTTTCAGTTATTTTCCAAACCTTTTTGTTTCTAACATCTTTCATTTTCTCTGTAGAATTTTCTTCATCTCGTTGTATTTCCAATCTTGTGATCTCTGGTACCTGGTCTTTGTTCACATGTTCTTCCTATTTTCTTATCCATACTTTCTTATATATGATATTTGTATTCTCTTTCATGGAAGTATCGATCATTCTTATACAATCACTAGCTATGTGTCCATAGTTATGACATTTGTAACACTCAATGTTACATACGAACACATAGGCACGATCTACTTGAACATTTCTTTTATAATCCTTGCAATCTGCAACCTTATGTCTAAAGTTAGTACAATAAAAATAATGACCATAAAATAAATTTTCATACCTGGGAGTGAAAGACCTTCTTTGTGGCATAATCTTTCTGAATGTTTTCCTTGACTGATCATGATCATGATTGAAGCTTCTTTGTGGCTTGAACATGGATGGTATTCTTGAATATGTACCTTCAATAGTTTTCTTAGATTCTGGATGATCATGATTCCTTCCTTTGAGTACTTCTCCATAACTCTTCCTATTTTCTTCATTCTTTTTTTCTAGCAATGTAGAGTGCTTCTCTTCATTCTCTACAACTGATGTGGATGTTTCTGTCTCTTCAACGTTCTTGTTAAGCTTGACGATTTTGACTCTTAGTGTGACAACTTCTTCTTCAAGATTCTCAATCTCTTCTTCTTTCTTCATTATCTGAGACTTCATGACCTCTTTTGTTCTCTTTGCTTCTTCAAGTTGGATTTTCAATGTAATTATTTCTTCTTCCAGTCTTCTCTCTTCTTGACCAAACTCATCCTCAAGTTGGTTTAAGTCATTGGTTCTTTCCATGAGATGATCCATCAATATCTTTTCTCTCTTTTCTACTTCTTCCTTTTGTGTTGCTATGTTGGCTTCTAAACATTTCTTTTCATATTATAGAGTTTCATCAATTCTTCTGGCCTCTTCTAGTTGAGCTCTTAAATTATTGATGACCTACTGATCTTTTTCGGAACCTTGAACACTTTTTCTTTACTTCATCAATTCTTTGTTGGATGACTTGTTTTTTTTCTCTTTCTTTCCTTAGATATTTAATTGTACTGATCAATTTTTCTCTGTAATTAACTTCTTCTTCATCATACTCTTCCTCTTCTGAATCTGTATGACATGATGAGCATCTTTATTCTTGTTCTGTATCGGCATCTTCTTTGGAATTTTATGAATCTACGATGGGTGAAGAGTATATGTCATGTAATTTATCCCAAAGTTCTTTGGCTAATGAACATTTACCAACCTTTTCTCTTACCATTTTAGGTAATCCTTCCTAGACGAAATCCATTGCTATTTTGTTATTCTTTTTCATTTCCTTCTTGGATGCAATCTTTTCCCTTTTTGAACTATCATATTCTGTAACAACTGATAGCCAAATATAATGTCCCTATGCCTGTAAAAATACTTTTGTCCTTCTGCTCCACATCTCATACTTAAAACCATTCTGACCATTAAACATTGGTACTCCATTCTCAGAATAATCCATGATCTCCTTTCAAAGGTTAAACAGTTTCCTGAGGGACCCTCTCTCTAATACCAATTGTTGGACTACTAAGAGGGGGGGTGAATCGGTAATAGATCAATTTAATCATTTTTAACCATATAATCCAAGTGTTGTATCAATGTAGCATTATCATCCAATAACTGTAGAGTAAATAAGCAATGAACAAATGAACAATCATACACATACACAGTACACCAATTTTTTACGTGGAAACCCAAAGCGGGTGAAATCCATGGAATGATTTTTCTTATATGTCTTGAAGAATTATATTCATTGGAAGCACCAACTTCCTTTGTTTTCCAGCTGCAACTAGGAGGCTCCAACACCCTAGTTTCTCAGGCTACAACTTGAGGGAAACTCCAACTCCCCAATTCTTTGGCTACAACTAGAAGGAGGCTACAACCCCCAATATTCTTCGGCTACAACCGGAAGGTGGCTACGACCACTTGTCCATGCCCCGTACAACCTCCATAACGTATAAGTAGAATGATGGAACCAGTGTCACACTATCACTGTGAGATATACTATTGTAAATCTATACCAATCAACTTGTACCAAGCAAACTATACCAATAACCTAAACAATGCATCAACCATGCATCAACCTATACCTCAACCTGTAATCAACCTATACCATAAACAAGTGCATCAACTATGCACCAACCTGTACAAACCAACCTGTAATCAAACTGTACCATAAACAAGTGCATCAACCATGCACCAACTTGTACCTCAATCTATACCATGAACAAGTGCATCAACCATGCACCAAACCTATACAAATAACATGTCCAAAAAACCTATCACAACAACCTATCTTATCAATTTTATCAACCAAATCAGATCTACTCACCAAGATCAATCACCAAGACAACTCTCAAAGATGTGCATCAACCGAGTATAACACAACAACTCATTATCATCACCAAGATCAATATGTTCTTCTAATAATATATGTATGCTACATCATCCATAAACCATGTGTCAAGAATACTACTAACAAATGCCTCCAACCATGTACTAAGTATGTACCAATCATATATCAACTACTCATCAACTATGACTCATCAACATGTACCAACATCATCAACTATACACCTCATGTATGTTCCAACTCATCAACTACTTGTCTCATCCATGTACCCGACATGTACCTCAACCAAATGCACTCATTAATTTCATCATACAAATATGATATGTAACTTTGTAATAGACCTGGTGTATATGATAACATTCTTGCAAACCTTCCTTAACTTTAACAACAATAGACTAGCATTTTCATCAAACTTTTCTTTAGTCTCACATGACTAGTTTTGGATTAGTCAACAACCCTAACTTGAAATAATAAAAAATTTGTACCTGTAATGAATAAAGATTTGAAACTGATATACAATGTTCTTCAGTGTGTTTTGTGCAATTCCTCTAGGTTTCACTACTTGGAACCTCTCATAAAAAGAGTTATAACAAAAATGGCATACCTTGTTGAATTTCGACTTAATCTAGAGAGCGACCCTGTAGAGTTTGCCCCACACAAAATATTTATTGAATAGATATGAAACTATTACACAGAATAATACAGATGATAATATAACTAACACATTTTTTCTTACTCAGTTTGGATCTGTTATGAATAAGTTATGATTTTTTTACCTCAAACACTTGTTTTAGACTAGTTTCAGGACTAGCCACAAACCCTATTTTCCACAGAGTGTAACTCCAAAAATACAACAAACCACAAGATGATTTTTTTACCATAGATACTTGGATATGTTTCCTCAATGTCATATCATTTTACAGTATGAATCATTCTAGAAAAATATTTATTGATAAAATTTTGAGATGACCTATAAATAACATACCTTAGAAAGCATCATCAAAATAATTTATCCTTCCTTGAATTATGGCCTTCTTTTCTTCACCTTCCCTCAGAAATTTGGCTAGATATCCTTTGTTTACATCAAACACCTATATATATTCAATATTCTCAAGTTTTATGTCAAATGAGAGATCCTTTCCTCTTATTTATACTCTTCAAGTAGCTTCCTTAAAAACATCTTCTAGGTCACTTTGCCCACTTTCCTTATTTTAGAGTTAACCCACTTATAATTTCTCCATTAAATTTATTATTGAAATAATTTATTTTGTAATCTCTTTGAATTATAATATACTCATCACTTCACATTATTATTTACCTTTTAAAATCTCTTAAACCACTTTGACTACTTTGACCTTTTGGGGCTTCTAGCTGACATATCAGGGTCCTCCAACTTCATAAGGCCATAACTCTCAAACCGTGAGGATTTACGTGACGTTCCACATACCACCAGAAATGGAATGATATCTACTATCCATATAGAATATTATTACCTAAAAATATATCAAAACACATACTGTTATCCATCAAACAAACTTGGGTCCATTACCCAAACCTGGGTTCTCCAACTTCTCATGGCCATAACTCTCTAATTGTGAGGAGTTATGTGATGTTCCACATACCACCGGAAATGGCATTAAAAGAACTATCCATATAGGATATTTTCATTGAAAAATTAACTGACCTTCATCTCATTATTCCACAAATAAGCATGGGTTCTCTAACCATACTTTTATGATAACTCAATGCACAAGGCGTCTTCCTGTGAGGGATTTCACCATAAGGGGACCACTTTGGATTTCATCCATTTGTACTTATTATCAACCATGACACGACAATAATGAGTCATCTTTACATCAAACAAACTTGGGTCCATTACCCAAACCTTTGTGCTATTGGAATTCGCTACTGTACTTTCTCCAAGGGTTGACATCAATCACTAAGGGTTGACATCAATCTACAATATCACTCTCCAATAGTTGACATCAATGACAAACAACAATCCATACCAACTATCCATCAACCTAAGCCAACTTTCTGACAATCTCCCCCTTTGGCATTGATGGCAACACCAACATTGATGGAAACACTTAGTCATGATAACATTCATGCTTATACTCTTTATCAATGTTTCTATCTCTCCCCCTTTGACATAATTGGCAAAGGGTATCTCCCTTTGGGGCTGCTCCCCATAACTGAACTCTCCTTGGGGGTTCTCCCCCTGTCTACATGCGTTTGATTTTTCTTTGTGTTTATAATCCTCTGATTACTCTCTTTCCCTTCATATGAATAATATCTCCACCTTTGATAAAGGGTATCACTCTGAAGTCATATCACTCATTCTTCCCTTGTGACAATCGCTCCCCTTGGAAACATGCCTCTATGCTCTCTCTTCAAGAATTTACCTTTTGCATCTGATAAACCTCTCCCCCTTTGTCCTATTTATGGTTCTTCCTCATGTAATTCTAAGACATATAAGATAAGCATTCAAAAGTATTCATTTTGGAGTAGAAATTACTCCTAGTCTCTGGCGAATATATTCAAAGTCTTCCCGTGGAAGAGGTTTCGTAAATATGTATGCCACTTGTTATTTTGTGCCCACATACTCAAATTTGATGTTCTTTTCTACAACCTTCTCCCATAGAAATTGATACTTGATTGGAATGTGCTTCATCTTGGAGTGCATTACAGGGTTCTTTGAGATATTGATGGTGCTTGTATTATCACAATAGATTGGAATGGTCTCATCATACTCAACCTGTATATCTGTCAGAGTTTGCATCATCCAAAGAACCTGTGTACAACATGATGCTGCTGCAATATACTATGCGTCGGATGTAGATAAAGATATTGATGATTGTTTCTTTCTTGGCCATGATACTAAACACTCACCCAAGTAGAACGTTTCTCCACTGGTGCTTCATTGGTCATCAATGCAACCTGCCCAATCTACATCTGTGTAGGCAATAAGTGATAGATCCTTTCCTTTTGGATACCATAATCCAAACACTTATGTTCCTTTGAGATATATGAAAATCCTTTTCACTGCTAATACATGTGATTCCTTTGGTGTTGTTTGAAATCGTTCCATCTATCCAACTGCCTACATTATATCTAGTCTAGATGTTGTCACATATAGTAAGCTACCAATCATTGACATGTATTGCCTCTGGTCTGTAGAATTTGAATCATCGTATTTTCTCAACTTGCAACTGGTTTGCATAGGAGTGGTAACGGGCTTGCAATCTTCCATTTCGAACCTCTTTAGCATTTCTATAATATAATTAGTTTGAGAAATAAAAATTCATTGGTTTCTTTAACATATATGAAGACCCAAAAAGAAGGATAGTCCTGCAAGTAATGACATTTCAAATTCTTTATGCATATCATTTGCAAATTTATGGCTTAACCTGTCATTAGTACTTCCTAAACAATATCATCAACATAAATTTCAATTAATAAAATATTACCTTGAGTTACCTTGATGTATAGGTTGTTGTCTGTGCTTCCTTTCCATAGTTCATAGGGAGTTTTGTCATTGTTGTTTCTGAGCATTACTCTGTTTTGAATGTGAACTAATGTATGCACTGCATGTGTCCAAAAATATTTGTCAGTTTGGAATCCATTAGAATTGTTCGAGCCATTTCCTATGTAATTATCATCTATTATGATAATGTTCATTTTTCTTTGAACCACTCTCTGAACCAATCTATGAATCCATTATGTCGTCCACTATCATATATCTATCCAAAACTGCTAAGTGTTATTATGAATCCATATTTGTCCATACTGTCCAAGAATCTACTTGCACAATTTTCCATAATGTTGACTCATTTATCACTATACTATCATGAAGTCTTGATTAATCTATCAAACTGTACTTCTTCTAACTGATTGCTCTGAATCTGTCTTCTCAAACTCTGCAAGCTGCTCGAAGGATGGTTCTTTTGTCTGTCACAACTATTGCATAGACTCCCCTTGTCTAATATTCATAATACTTGGGAGTCTCTAAGTCGGATGGCTCAAAACAATTCCTTCTCTGATGTGTATTCATCATCATCTTCATTGGTAGATTCATTATCTCTCTGAGCTCTGACTTCTTTCTTTCTATCTGTAGATTCATCTTTCACTACAATGCATGAAAGTAAAATCTCTTGAACCTGTTCCTCATTTACCTATCCTTCCTTTCTTTCAGTTATTTTCCAAACCTTTCTATATCTGACATCTTTCATTTTCTCTGTAGAATTTTCTTCATCTCGGTTTATTTCCAATCTTGCGATCTCTAGTACTTACTCTTTGTTCACCTGTTCTTCCTGTTTTCTTATCTATACTTTCTTATATCTGATATCAGTAATCTCTTTCATGGAAGTATCGATCATTCTTCTACAATCATTGGCTATGTGTCCATAGTTATGAAATTTGTAACACTCAATGTTACATGTGACCACGTAGGCACGTTCTGCTTGAACATTTATTTTATAATCCATGCAATCTGCAACCTTATGTCCAAAGTTTGTATGATAAAAAAAATGACCATAAAATATATTTTCATACCTGGGAGTGAATGATCTTCTTTGTGGTGTGGTCCTTCTGAATTTTTTCCTTGACTGATCATGATCATGATTGAAGCTTCTTTGTGGATTGAACATGGATGGTATTCTTGAAGATGTATCTTCAATAGTTTTCTTAGATTCTGGTTGACCATGATTCCTTCATTTGAGTACTTCTTCATAACTCTTTATATTTTCTTCATTCTTCTTTTCTAGCAACGTAGAGTGCTTCTCTTCATTCTCTACAACTCATGTGGATGTTTCTATCTCTTCAACGTTCTTGTTGACCTTGACAATTTTGACTCTTAGTGTGACAACTTCTTCTTCAAGATTCTCAATGTCTTCTTCTTTCTTCATTATCTAAGACTTCATGACCTCTTATGTTCTCTTTTCTTCTTCAAGTTGGATTTTCAATGTAATTATTTCTTCTTCCAGTCTTCTCTCTTCTTGACCAAACTCTTCCTCAAATTGGTTTAAGTCATTGTTTCTTTCCTTGAGATGATCCATTAGTATCTTTTCTCTATTTTTTGCTTCTTCCTTTTGTGTTGCTATGTTGGCTTATAAACATTTCTTTTGATATTCTAGAGTTTCTTCAATTCTTCTGACCTCTTCTAGTTAAGCTCTTAAATTCTTCATGACCTGCTGATCTTTTTCGGAACCTTGAACACTTTGCTTTTGCTTCATCAATTCTTTCTTGGATGACTTGTTTTCTTCTCTTTCTTTCCTTACATATTTAATTGCACTGATCAATTTTTCTCTTTAATCAAATTCTTCTTCATCATACTCTTCCTCTTCTGAATCTGTCTGACATGATGAGCATATTTCTTCTTATTCTATATATGCATATTCTTTTACATTTTTTGAATATGCGATGGGTGAAGAATATATTTCATGTTACTTATCCCAAAGTTCTTTGGCTGATGAACATTTACCAACCTTTTCTCTTACCGTTTTAGGTAATCCTTCCCAGATGAAATCCATTGCTATTTTGTTTTTCTTCTTCAATTCCTTCTAGGATGTAGTCTTTTCCCTTTTTGAGCTATCATATCTTGTAACAATTGATAGCCAAATATAATGTCCATGTTCCTATAAAAATACTCCCGTCCTTCTTCTTGACATCTCATACTTAAAACCATCCTGGTCATTAAACATTGGTACTCCATTCTTAGAATAATCCATGATCTCCTTCCAATGGTTAAATTGTTTCTTGAAGGAACCTCGCTCTGATACCAACTGTTGGATTACTGAGAGGGGGGGTGAATCAGTAATAGAGAAATTTAATCTGTTTTAACCATGTAATCCAAGTGTTGTATCAATGTAGCATTGTCATCCAATAACTACAGAGTAAATAAGCAATGAACAAATGAACAATCATACACATACATAGTACACCCATTTTTTACGTGGAAACCCGGAGCAGAAGAAAACCACAGAATGATTTTTCTTATATTTCTTGAAGAATTACATTCATTGGAAGCACCAACTTCTTTTGTTTTCCAGCTGCAACTAGAAGGAGGCTCCAACCCCCTAGTTTCTCAGGCTACAACTTGAGGGAAGCTCCAACTCCCCAATTCTCTGTCTACAACTAGAAGGAGGCTACAACCCCCTATGTTCTTCGGCTACAACTAGAAGGTGGCTACAAACACTTGTCCTTGCCTCGTCCAACCTACCTGACATATAAGTAGAATGATGGAACCACTGTCACACTATCACTGTGAGATATACTATTTTAAATCTATACCAATCAACCTGTACCAATAACCTAAACTATGCATCAACAATGCATCAACCTGTACCTCAACCTGTACCATAAATAAGTGAATCACCCATGCACCAACATATCATCAACCTGTACCATAAACGAGTGCATCAACCATGCACCAACCTGTACCTCAATCTGTACCATGAACAAGTGCATCAACCATGCACCAAACCTGTACAAATAACCTGTCACAACAACCTGTCACAACAACTTGTCCAAACAACCTATCACAACAACCTGTCTTATCAATTTTATCAACCAAATTAGATCTTCTCACCAAGATCAATCACCAAGAAAACTCTCAAAGATGTCCATCAACTGAGTATAACACAACAACTCATAATCATCACCAAGATCAATATGTGCTTCTAATAATACAAGTATGCTACATCATCCATAAGCCATGTTTCAACAATACTACTAACAAGTGTCTCCAACCATGTACCAAGTATGTACCAATCATGTATCAACTACTCATCAACTATGATTCATTAATACATACCAACATCATCAACTATACACCTCATGTATGTGCCAACTCATTAACTACTTGTCTCAACCATGTACCTGACATGTACCTCAACCTAATTCCCTCATCAATTTCATCATCCAAATATGATTTGTAACTTTGTAATAGACCTGGTGTATATGATAACATTCTTTCAAACCTTCCTTAACTTTAACAACAATAGACTAGCATTTTCGTCAAACTTTTCTTTAGTCTCACATG